>CM038679.1:451706716-451903491 GCA_021605205.1 Aegilops longissima | reverse complement strand
TGCTGCTGGAGCTATCTTCTCAACCTCTCCTTCACCTTGCTGGATCAAGAAGAAGGAGACGTTACGCTGACCGCACGTGTGTTGAACGCGGAGGTGCCGTCCGCTCGCACTAGATCATCGGTGAATTGATCGCAAGTACGACTACCTCATCCACGCTCACTCCGACGCCCGCTATGATCTACAAAGTGGTATGTAGATGCTATCCAATCTGAATACTGCTGCTAGATGAACTCATAGATGGATCTTGGTGAAACCGTAGGAAAATTTTAATTTTCCGCAACGCTCCCCAACAAAGGCATCATGAGCTAGGTCTATGCATAGTTCTTCTTGTGCGAGTAGAACACAATTTGTTGTGGGCGAGATGTTGTCAATTCTTCTTGCCGCTACTAGTCAATCTTGATTCAGCGGTATTGTGGGATGAAGCGGCCGGACCAACCTTACACGTGACGCTTACGTGAGACCGGTTCCACCGACTAACATGCACTAGTTGCATAAGGTGGTGGCGGGTGTCCGCTCTCCTATTTTAGTTGGATCGGATTCGATGAACAGGGTCCTTATGAAGGGTAAATAGAGATTGACAAATCACGCTGTGGTTTGAACGTAGGTAAGAAAACGCTCTTGCTAGAACCCTAATTCAGCCACGAAAACTTGCAACAACAATTAGAGGACGCCTAACTTGTTTTTGCAGCAAGTGCTTTGTGATATGATATGGCCAAAGTTGTGATGTATGATGAATGATCTATATGTGATGTATGAGATGTTCATGCTATTGTAATAGGAATCACGACTTGCATGTCGATGAGTATGACAACCGCAGGAGCCATAGGAGTTGTCTTTATTTTTGTATGACCATGGTCATTGAGAATCGCCATGTAAATTACTTTACTTTATTGCTAAACGCTAGCCATAGTAGTAGAAGTAATAGTTGGCGAGCAACTTCATGGAGACACGATGATGAAGATCATGATGATGAGGATCATGGTGTCAAGCCGGTGACAAGATGATCATGGAGCCCCAAGATGGAGATCAAAGGAGCTATGTGATATTGGCCATATCATGTCACGCTTATTATTTGATTGCATGTGATGTTTATCATGTTTTGCATCTTGTTTACTTAGAACGACGGTAGTAAATAAGATGATCCTCATAATAATTTCAAGAAAGTGTTCACCCTAATGCGCACCGCTGTTAAGGTTCGCTGTTCAAGCACCACGTGATGATCGGTGTGATAGGTCCTTACGTCAGATACAACGGTGTAAGACAGATTTACACACGCAAAACACTTAGGTTGACTTGACGAGCCTAGCATGTACGCATATGGCCTCGAACACGTAAGACCGAAGGTCGAGCATGAGTCGATAGAAGATACGATCAACATGAAGATGTTCACCGATGTTGACTAGTCCGTCTCACGGATGATCGGACACGGCCTAGCTGACTCGGATCATGTAATACTTAGATGACTAGTAGAGGGATGTCTATTCAAGTGGGAGTTCATTAAATTTGATTAAATGAACTTTATTATCATGAACTTAGTCTAAATATTTACAATGTGTCTTGTAGATCAAATGGCCAACGAGTCCTCAACTTCAACGCTGCTCCTAGAGAAAACCAAGCTGAAAGACGATGGTAGCAACTATACGGATCGGGTCCGAACCCGAGGATCATCCTCATAGCTGCCAAGAAAGATTATGTCCTAAGAGCACCGCTGGGTGACGACCTATTCTCCCCGCAGAACAAGACGTTATGAACGCTTGGCAGTCACGCCATGATGATTACTCCTCGCTCAAGGCGGCATGCTTTACAGCTTAGAGCCGGACTCCAAAAGCGCTTTTGAGAGACATGGAGCATATGAGATGTTCAAGAGCTGAAAATGGTTTTCCAAGCTCATGCCCGGTCGAGATATGAAGTCTCCGACAAATTCTTTAGCTGTAAGATGGAGGAAAATGGCTCACAAGGAGCACATACTAAAATGTCTGGGTTGTACAACCGCTGACTCAATCGGAAGTTAATCTCCGGATGAAGCGGTCATTGACAGAATCCTCCGCCGCTTCCACCTAGCTACAAGAGCTTTGTGATGAACTACAATATGCAGGGGATGGTAAAGACCATTCCCGAGGTATATGCTATGCTGAAATCAGCAGAGGTAGAAATCAAGAAAGAACATCAAGTGTTGATGGTGAATAAAACCACTAAGTTCAAGAAGGGTAAGGGTAAAAGAACTTCAAGAAGGACGGCAAGGAAGTTGCCGCACCGCAAGCAAGTTGCCGGAAGAAGCCAAAGAATGGACCCAAGCCCGAGACCGAGTGTTTTATTGCAAGGAAGTGGTCACCGAAGCGGAACTGCCCCAAATACTTAGCGGACAAGAAGGCCGCAAAACCAAAGGTATATGTGATATACATGTAATTGATGTGTACCTTACCAGACTGTAGTAGCTCTTGGGTATTTGATACCGTGCAGTTGCTCACATTTGTAACTCAAAGCAGGAGCTGGAATAAACGGAGACCATGGAAGGACGAGGTGACGACGCGCTGCCGGAATGGTTCCAAGGTCGATGTGATCGCCACGGCACGCTGCCTCTACATTTACCTACGGGATTAGTTTTAAACCTCAATAATTGTTATTTAGTGCCAAGTTTGAGCATGAACATTGTATCCGGATCTCGCTAATTCGAGATGGCTACTCATTTAAATCAGAGAATAATGGTTGTTCCATTTATATGAGAGATATGTTTTATGGTCATGTCTGATGGTTAATGGTTTATTCTTAATGAATCTCAGACGTGATGATACACATATTCATAGTGTGAGTACCAAAAGAGTTAAAGTTGATAACAATAGTCCCACATATTTGTGGCATCGCCGCCTTGGTCACATAGGTGTCAAACGCATGAAGAAGCTCCATACAGATGGACTTTTAGAGTCTCTTGATTATGAATCATTTGACACGCAAGTAACCATGCCTCATGGGTAAAATGACCAAGACTCCGCTCAGAACAATGGAGCGAGCAACCAACTTATTGGAAATCATACATACCGATGTGCGGTCCAATGAGTGTTGAGGTCATGGAGGCTATCGTTATGTTCTCACCTCATCGATGACTTGAGTAGATATGGGTATATCTACTTAATGAAACACAAGTCTGAGACCTTGAAAAGTTCAAGGAATTTCAGAGTGAGGTTGAAAATCAACGTGATAGAAAGATCAAGTTTCTACGATCGATCGTGGAGGAGAATACTTGAGTCACTTAATTTGGCACACACTTAAGAAAATGTGGAATAGTTTCACAACTCACGCCTACCGAACACCTCACAGAATGGTGTGTCCGAACGTCGAATCGCACTCTATTGGATATGGTGCGATCTATGATGTCTCTACCGACTTACCGCTATCTTTTGGGGCTATGCTTTAGAGATCGCCGATTCACTTTAAATAGGGTCCGCCGAAACTGCTGAGACGACACCGTATGAATTATGGTTTGGGAAGAAACCTAAGTCGTCGCTTCTAAAAGTTTGGGGATGCGATGCTTATGTCAAGAAACTTCAACCTGAAAAGCTCGAACCCAAATCGAAAAATGCGCCTTCATAGGATACCCTAAAGAAACTGTTGGGTATACCTTCTACCTCAGATCCAAGGCAAGATCTTTGTTGCCAAGAATGGATCCTTTTCGAGAAAGAGTTTCTCTCAAGGAAGTAAGTGGAGGAAAGTAGAACTTGATGAAGTGTTACCTCTTGAACCGGAAAATGGCTAAACTCAAGAAAACGCTTCGAGGTGCCCGCACCGACTAGAGAGGAAATTAATGATGATGATCAAGATGCTTTCGATCAAGCTCCTACCTGAAATTCAAGGTCAACAAGGACACGCTCCGCACTGTGAGTGGTACGGCAACCCTGTCTTAGAAATCATGTTGTTAGACAACGTGAACCTTCAACTATGAGGAAGAATGGCGGCCCGATTCGGCAAATGGCTGGAAGCCATGAAACCGAGATAGGATCCATGTATGAAAACAAAGTATGGACTTTGACCGACTTGCCCGCTGAACGGCGAGCCATAGAAAATAAATGGATCTTTAAGAAGAAGATGACGCGATGGTAATGTGACCATCTATAGCTCGCTTGTCGCTAAGGGTTATCGACAAGTTCAAGGGGTTGACTACGATGAGACTTTCTCACCGTAGCGGTTAAAGTCCGCTCGTAATCATGTTAGCAATTGCCGCATACTATGATTATGAGATATGGCAAATGGACGCCAAAACGGCATTCCTTAATGGTTTCTTAAGGAAGAATTGTATATGATGCAGCCGGAAGGTTTTGTCGATCCTAAGAATGTCGACAAGGTGCAAGCTCCAACGCCGATTTATGGGCTGGTGCAAGCATCTCGAGTTAAACATTCGCTTGATGAGATGATCAAAGCGTTAGTTTACATGCACTTATGGAGAAGCCTCGTGTTTACAAGAAAGTGAGTGGGAGCTCAGAGCATTTCTCATATTATATGTAGACGACATACTTTTGATGGGAAATGATATAGAACTCTTGACAGCATCAAGGCCTACTTGAATAAGAGTTTTCAATGAAGGACCTTGGAGAAGTTGCTTATATATTAGGCATCAAGATCTATAGAGATAGATCGAGACGCCTCATAGGTCTTTCACAAAGCACATACCTTGATAAGATATTGAAGAAGTTCAATATGGATCAATCTAAGAAGGGTTCTTACCTGTGTTACAAGGTGTGAAATTGAGCTCAGCTCAATGTCCCACCACGCAGAAGATATAGAAGAGATGAGTGTCATCCCCTATGCCTCAGCCATAGGTTCTATTATGTATGCCATGCTGTGTACCTGACTGATGTAAACCTTGCCGTAAGTTTGGTAGGAAGGTACCAAAGTAATCCCGCAAGGAACACCGGACAGCGGTCAAGAATATCCTGGCACCGAAAAGGACTAAGGAAATGTTTTCGCTTATGGAGGTGACGAAGAGCTCGTCAGAAAAGGTTACGCCGACGCTAGCTTTGACACGATCCGATGACTCTAAGTCACAAACCGGATACGTGTATATTTTGAATGGTGGGGCAGAAGCTGGTGCAGCTTGCAAGCAAAGGCCGTGGCGGGATCTACATGTGAAGCGGAGTACATGGCAGCCTCTGAGGCAGCACATGAAGCAATTTGGGTGAAGGAGTTCATCACCGACCTCGAGTCATACCCAATGCGCCGGGCTAATCAAGCTTTTCTTCGGACAACACCGGAGCTATTGCACTTGCAAAGGAGCCCAGGTTTCAACAGAAGACTAGGCACATCAAGTTGCCGCTCAACTCCATTCGTGAAAATGTTCAAGATGGAGACATAGAAATTTGTAAAGTGCACACGGATCCGAATGTCGCAGATCCGCTGACTAAACCTCTCCCTAAGGCAAAACATGATCAGCACCGTAACTCTATGGGTGTTCGATTCATCACAATGTAACTAGATTATTGACTCTAGTGCAAGTGGGAGACTGTTGAAATATGCCCTAGAGGCAATAATAAAAGCATTATTATTATATTTCCTTATTCATGATAATTGTCTTTATTCGTGCTATAATTGTGTTAACCGGAAATCGTAATACATGTGTGAATAACAGACAACAACATGTCCCTAGTGAGCCTCTAGTTGACTAGCTCGTTGATCGACGATGATAGTCATGGTTTCTCGACTATGGACATTGGATGTCATCGATAACGGATCACATCATTAGGAGAATGATGTGATGGACAAGACCCAATCCTAAAACATAGCATAAGATCGCATAGTTCGCTTGCTAGAGTTTTCCAATGTCAAGTATCCTTTCCTTAGACCATGAGATCGTAACTCCCGGATACCGTAGGAGTGCTTTGGTGTGCCAAACGTCACAACGAATCGGGTGACTATAAAGGTATGCTACGGTATCTCCGAAAGTGTCTGCTGGTTGACATGGATCGAGATCGATTTGTCACTCCGCTTGACGGAGAGGTATCACTGGCCCTCTCGGTAATGCATCATCACAATGAGCTCAATGTGATCAAAGTGTTTGATCACGGATCATGCATTACGGTACGAGAAAAGTGATTTGCCGGTAACGAGATTGAACGAGGTATTGGTATACCGACGATCGAATCTCGGCAAGTAAAATACCGATTGACAAAGGGAATCGATACGGATTAATTGAATCCTTGACATCGTGGTTCATCCGATGAGATCATCGTGGAGCATGTGGGAGCCAACATGGGTATCCAGATCCCGCTGTTGGTTATTGCCCGAGAGCCGCCTCGGTCATGTTCAGATGTCTCCGAACCCGTAGGGTCTACACACTTAAGGTTCTGTAACGCTTAGGGTTATAGGAATATGTATGTGCAGTAACCCGAATGTTGTTCGAGTCCCGATGAGATCCCGGACGCCACGAGGAGTTCCGGAATGGTCCGGAGGTAAAGAATTATATATAGGAAGTGCTGTTTCGCCATCGGGACAAGTTTCGTGATATCAGATTGTAATGGACCACCGGAGGGGTCCCTGGGTCCACCAAGTGGGGCCACAGCCCTGTGGGGCCACATGGGCCCTAGGTGGTGCGCCTAGGCCCACATGGGCCAAGGGGAACCAGCCCCAAGGGGCCCATGCGCCTAGGGTGGAAAAAGGAGAGTCCATGAGGGGAAGGCACCTCCGAGGTGCCTTGGGAGGGTGGACACCTCCCCCTCTGGCCGCACTCCTCCCTTGGAGGAGGGGGCAGGCTGCGCCCTCCCCCTCCTTGGCACCTATATAAAGGGGGAGGGAGGGGCAGCAGCACCTTTGCCCCGGACGCCCCCTCTCCTCTCCAACACATCCTCCTCCTCCGTAGTGCACGGCGAAGCCCCGCCGAGTATCGAAGTTCCACCATCACCACGCCCGTCGTGCTGCTGCTGGAGCTATCTTCTCAACCTCTCCTTCACCTTGCTGGATCAAGAAGAAGGAGACGTTACGCTAACCGCACGTGTGTTGAACGCGGAGGTGCCGTCTGCTCGCACTAGATCATCGGTGAATTGATCGCGCAAGTACGACTACCTCATCCACGCTCACTCCGACGCCTGCTATGCATCTACAAAGTGGTATGTAGATGCTATCCAATCTGAATACTGCTGCTAGATGAACTCATAGATGGATCTTGGTGAAACCGTAGGAAAAATTTTAATTTTCTCGCAACGCTCCCCAACACACTCTCAATATTGATCCAAGTATAAGCCGTCAGCAGTTTCTTCGACGGTTCAACGAAGAGAGACGAAAGCTATTGAGAGGAAGTCGCCTGCATTCTTAGCGGCTGGGTTTATTGTGGAGGTTTTTCACCCGGAGTGGTTGGCTAACCCGGTGCTTGTGCTCAAGAAGAACGGCACCTGGCGGATGTGTGTGGATTACACGGACTTAAATAAGGCTTGTCCAGCTGATCCCTTTGCTCTCCCCCGTATTGATCAAATCATTGGTGCTACGGCAGGTTGTGAGCGTTTGAGCTTTTTGGATGCTTACTCTGGTTATCATCAGATCAAAATGGCAGTTAAGGACCAGGAGAATACGGTGTTCATCACTCCGTTCGGAGCCTTCTGCTATGTATCTATGTTGTTTGGGCTCAAGAGTGCCCATGCGACTTATCAGCGGTGTGTACAGAACTGTCTCCACGATCAGATTGGGTGCAATGTTCATGCTTATGTGGATGACATCGGTGAAGTCCGAGATAAGGAAACTTTGATATCTGATTTGAAGGAAACCTTTGATAATCTCCGGTTTATAAGATGATGCTTAACCCGCCAAGTGTGTATTTGGTGTACCGCAGCAAACTTTGGGATTTCGTCTCAAACAGGGCATTGAAGCTAACCCGAGAAGATCAAGGCGACACTCTTTGGCTAAACCGGGCGGCATCAATGATGTTCAGCGATCAAGGGTCGTGTTGTTGCTTTAAGCCGATTCATAAGCCGGTTAGGTGAGAAGGCCCCACCACCGTATCGATGATGAAGAAAACGGACACTTTTGTCTCGAGGATGCCGCTAATACCGCTTTGAAGACTTAAAGAGGCAGTTGTCTGAGCCGCCGTCCTTGCGGCTCCCATTGATAAAGAGACGTTGCTGTTATATGTCGCTGCTAACTCACGAGCTGTCAGTGTTGCCATCGTGGTGGAGCATAAGGAGGCTGGCAAGGAGCATCCGGTTCAACGGCCGGTTTATTACATTAGTGAGGTGCTCATAGAGTCCAAGCAAAATTATCCACATTGGCAGAAACTTATTTACGGAGTGTTTATGGCAAGCCGGAAGCTGAAGCAGTACTTCCAAGGTCATCCTATAATCGTAGAAGTTCTGCCCCTTGGGAGACATCATCCGAACAGGGAATTCCTAGGACAAGTCGCTAATGGGCCATTGAGCTTGGGCCTCATGGTTTGAAGTACATGCCACGCATCGCCATTAAGGTCTCAAGCCTTGGTGGACTTTATCAATGATTGATAGAGTTACAGTGCACCTCGTGAGAAGCCGATAACACATATTGGACTATTCACTTTGAGGGGTCCAGTAGTTGAAGGCTCGGGCCGAGTCGCTTTAACTTCCCGAGGTGACAAATTTTGTTATGTCATCCGCTTATGTTTCCTTGTACTAACAATGCAGCTGAGTATGAGGCCTTACTCCATGGTCTCGTGGATGGCCAAAGAGATGAATTTGAGCCGGTAAGGTGTTTGGGTGACTCAGATCTTGTGGCTCAACAGTGTCGTGCAAGTGGATTCCAAGGATCCCTTATGGCGGCTTACCATTGTGAAGTTGATGTTGTGGCTGGGCACTTCAAATGTTATCAAGTGGAGCACATTGATCGAAGGAAGAATGAGGCGGCCGATGCTTTAAGCCGGGTGGGATCTCAGCCAGAAGCCGTGCCGCCTAACACCTTTCTCGATGTTTTGCATAATCCTTCCACAAAGTACCTACAGAGGAAGAATTAATAGTGCTGCACCCGGAGGCACAAGCTGGTGGCAGCTCTTTACGCTATCCCGATTGACAAAGGCCAGATTTGGCCTATATGACCCGGGAGAATTGCTCGAGGATGAGATTTTGGTGAGACAAATCATCAGCGTCCAAATCTATGACGATTGTTCATGGCGAAGTTACATCACCGCAAAGGTCACCGGGCGCTTCAATGTTGTGTGTCGCCTATGGAGGGTCAGAGATATTTCGTGAGATCCATGAAGGAGATTGTGGTCATCATGCCGCTCAAAATCTCTTGTGGCCAAGGCTCCGTCATGGTTTCTACCGCCGACGGCTCATGCCGATGCGGAGGATCCGTTAGCAAATGTGATGGATGTCAAAATTTCACGACGAGTTATGTGACGGCTCAAGAATTGAGGATGATTCCAATTACTTGGCCGCTCGCAATCTGGGGCTTGACATGGTTGGACCTTTCAAGAGGTCTAAGGATAAAAAGACACACCTCCCGGTGGCAAGTGGACAAGTTTACAAAGTGGGTTGAGGCAGAGCCTGCCAAGAAGTGTGATGCAGCCACGGCGTTCAGCCCATGAAAAAGGTGATCTTTCGCTTTGGTTTTCACACACAGATCATAACTGATAATGGCACTAATCTCTCCAAAGGTGCCATGGAAGAGTTCTGTCAACGGAACATATCCGCTTGATGTTTCAGCTTGTTGCTCATCCTCAATCCAATGGTCAAGGCAGAGAGCTAATCAGAGATCTTGAAGGGTATCAAACCTCGCTCTTGGTCCCCTTACAGCGGACTCCGGGTTGTTGGGTGGAGGAGCTACCTCCGTGTTATGGAGTATCAACACCACGCCTAATGATCTACAGTGTTACACACCTTTCTTCATGGTGTACGGAGCGGAGGTAGTCCCGCCAAGTGACATCCGCACGACTCACCTCAAGGTGGCAGCTTACGCTGAGGCTGATAACTAAAAGCTCGTCAGATGCACTTGACTTGTTGGATGAGGAGCGAGACTAGGCAATAACCCTCTCGGTGATTTACCAGCAAGACCTGCGCCGCTATCACAGCCGCCGGGTTAGAAGCAGAGTTTTTCAGGAAGGCAACTTAGTGTCTGCTCATCCAGATCTGCCTCGATATGCACAAGCTATCCTCCTTGGGAAGGACCTTTGTGGTCAAGAAGAATCAACAACGGGTCATACTACCTCATCGATGTTCGAGAGCATAAAGACTCATGTAAGTCGGAGGAAGAGACCCCGCCGTCGGAACATCGCTCATCTTCGCCTTATTATATTCGAGCCTACGGCTCTTAATATGTATATATTTTGAAGATGTATATATTATATAAAGCAATAAAGCAGACCTCCGTCTTTTTCACCCTCAAAGGTTTATATGTCTGTTTTATCGTGGTGGAAATAACCAACAGGAGCGGATCATATCTGAATCCGCTTTCCTTTGGTCCGCTTATGATCATATCCTAATCTAGCCATGATCACTTGGGGGCTTTGTTCAAACATAGGTCGATTCAACCAAAGAGAACATAGCTGTCGATACTCACTTGATCGGCATACCGCCAAACCCACTTGGGGCTTTGATCATATTTGAATCATAGCTTAACCTCTTTGGGTCCTGACGTGGATCGATTTGAATCAAGCCATTAAACAACTCTTATGGTCACTTGGGGGCTTCCTATTCAAACATAGGTCGTATTTGGACCAAAGAGAACATAGTTGTCAATACCCACTTGATCGGCATCGCCAAAGCCACTAGGGGCTATATGATCGTATCCGAATCTTAGCTTAACCCCTTTGGAACGGTTCACTGATCATATTCGAATCAGAGGCCTTTGAAATTAAGTTTACTATTCATTATACTATGTGAGTGTAAATATTATTAAGGGCCGTAAACATTATATGTGCCAACTTTCGTGAGTTAAACTCACTCATGATTTGGGTCACATAAGCCGCGAGAATACCAAAAAGATCGCAGGTATGCTATTGTGATTGTAATCATAAACCGCCTTTATATGATGTTTTGTTCGATCTGGTTATCAATACTTTATGTGACCTCGGATGCGGTAAATCACCAAGGGAATTCTGTTTGTTTTATATGCAGGATAAGGCAAGCAAGTTTTTAACATTAAGAAAGGTCAACATAAGCTGGAAGTATATAGCGATTGCGGCTTACGAAAGTATTAAGCGCCACAAACATGCGCGAAGGCATGACAAAGTTGAGAGGTTTTTCTATCCTAATACAAGACTCCCTGAGTCTGAATAATGAAGCATTGTTTTCACAAAGTCATAAACGCCAAAGTGTTCACCTTTGGTGGGCTTGAAGATTCCAGTTATCCTTCTCCGCTTCTTCGCTGCGCTTCTGTCCTCGAAGGTTGACGAGGCCCACCAATGCCGCTTAAGGCTTCAAACTCAGCTTCATCATCTATTAAACCGGCTGGGTCAACTTCAGGGCAAAGGTGTGCTTACGAGTTGGAGGTACCAGTCGACGCCATCATAGTGAGGTGTTGAAACCTCCGGCTCGCTGTCATAGCCAAGCCGATACTTGGTAAGGTCAATATCGCTCCCAATGATAGTAGCAATAGACGACGACTTTCACGCAAGCGTAAAGTCTGTCTCGTCAATAAAGATCTGTCTTCCTTCAAGCTGGGATATCCAAGAGCAACGCCTCGCCAGTGTCTAATTCTCGAAGCAATGCCTTGGCCCGCTCAAGGCAGCTATAGCCCCGGTTCGCGAAAGTCGCCTTAGCTCTTGAATCATTGGGTAGCACGGCAAGCCGCTTTAGCACATCTTGCAAGAGATGGGGAGCGCTATTTGATAGAGCCACAACGCCAAAGCATCGCTAGACCCGTGTACGCTTGCTCCACCAGAGTGTAAACCGCCTTCACTTTGATCAACATGTTCGCTTTGAGGTTCAGACTCGGGCCCTGCGTCAGAAACATAAGGTGAGCCGGAGATGACAAGTAAAATAGTCATCAAAGGAAGGATTGCAATATTCAAGGTTATATACAAGAATCTCATCAAGATTGCCGAGACCATTTGAGATATCCGCGCTTTAAGCCGACAGCTCGGCTGTTGCTTCGCAAGTGACGCTTTCATTGCCCTCGCCCGGTCACCAAAGTGAGGCCTTCTCATCAGTCCAGATTTTCTTCTCCAAGATAAAAATTCTTCTTCAACTTCTCTTGTTCGTAGACGCTGAATTCAAATTTGAGTTGGCCTTTTGAAGTTCAAGCTCTTGAGCTGCCAGCGGCTCTTCGTGTCAAGTAATCTCCCACTCAAATTGACTTGTGGTGGCCTGCATTGATGCCGGGTTACAATGTCAGAATCATGGTAAGATAACATCAAGTCCCAAGTACTTTGCAAGCAAAGGCACTTGACACTTGGGGCTAATGTATGTCAAGAATTTTAATTTACAATTCCGGTTCATGGAAATTAAGTCCCAAGCACTTTGCAAGCAAAGGTACTTGACACTTGGGGCTAATGTGTATCGCAAGTTTAAGGTATCATGTTACAGCCGGTTAAATATCTTCTTTCTAAACCGGATAAAGCTGTGCTAAGAGGTTTCTAAGTCTACAAAGATATTTATTCATAAGCAATAGACTTGGGGCTGATACAAGAAGTATGATTAAGAAAAGTAGCATAAAAGTTATACCTCAGATTTTTGATGTATTTGCTTCACCATGTCGATTTCCAGGTCACGGCTGCTATGTACTTGATTGATATAGCCAGAGACTATATCTCCAATACTCAAATGAGTATAATCAGCAATGTCTAGCTTGGCCTTCGGGCGCCCAGAACTCGCCCTGGCAGAGCACTTGGCAAGGACAGTGGGCTGTCCCGGCTCAACAAATTGGGTCTTCAGAATCTCAATTTCCGGGTCAATTGTCTTGGCTGGGCTACGAGCTTCCGGGTTATCAGAGTTGTTGAGAGTATCTTCGGAGGGTGGATCAGAGGTTGGTACCGAATGTCGGTTGGTTCAGCGGCGGTCGATGGGTAGAACCGTCAGAGTAGCTGTTCCAAGTCCTGTTCACCACGACCGGTCTTGGGATGGGTTATTCTTCTTGCCCTCTTACTGGCTTCACTTGCATGCCGTGGACAAAGCGTATGGGTGAGTACAAAAACATGAGTAAGGTAAAGTACAAGGTAAATAAGTTTACATTACCCGGGGGCAGTTTTGAAAGCCGGCATGTTAGATTGCATAGATTCGCCGGAGGAAGGAGAGGTATCCTGATAATTGGAGTCAGATGAATTGAGAGGTTGACGAATTAAACCCGCCAAAGGGTAAACAGAACGTAAATCGGAGATAACTCATCCCGACGCTTCTTGGTTACGTCAAGTAAGCCGGAGGAGACCTCTATATCCTTGCTGGTCCGGGTCTGCCTCCAGCTTTCAAATTGCTGTTGCTTCAAAAGAAATTGAGGATCTTGGTAAGCCAAAGGATGTGAAAATCTTACTTTCCGGGTTACTCTTCGAATTTTCTGACATGGCAGGGGCTCGGAGTCGGAGGAGATTATTGTTACCTCTTCCTCGACGGCTTGCTGTTCCCCGTGTCTTCCTGGAAAGGTTTAAATATCAGCAAGGTAATGATAAAGAGTCAAGGGAGTTAAAATTTACCTCTTCTTCATCATCATTGGTATCGTCAAGTTTCAACAGGTCTGAAGCGCTTGGCTTCCTCTTCTTCAAGTTCCGCCTTGGCGGCTTTCCTTTCGCTCTTTTTGCCGCCTCGCCTGCTTGGTCACCATGGTTATACTTGACCTTCCGTGGTTATCATCGGCCTATGAAAAATGATAAGGGGTTATGAGTAAAGCAAAGTGTAATATAGTAAAGAGTATTCATTGAGATTGATGGCTTACTACAGGGCCGGGTTCTTCTTGCGTAAAGGAAGTAAGCCAAAGGCATTACTAGTCACCGTGTCTCTTTCAAAGAACGCCCGAGTCGTAGCCTCTACTACATCATCCGTAAGTCGTCGACTATGACGCAAAGGTCATTCTTCTCGCCAGAGTAGTGCACATTGCCGGGCGGCGGCTTAACGGAATCACTCTCCAAGCGACCTAGACTCGAACCATTTCCCAAAAGAGCTTTGATTTTACTAATGGTGGGAGCAAGTGGCAGACGTTCAACAGCAGTCAGTTTATCTCGCAGCGGGTGGTTGAACTGCCGCAAGCGCGAAACCAGGTAGAGGATTTTCGCTGCCAGGAGAAGTATCCCGGCAAGAGAACCACGCCCGATTCCAACTTTGATGACTCGGCAGCTCAGCGAAGGAAAAGGCCTCCGTCGCTGAATCGAGATGCCACCAAGTTCTAGATCGGGCCTGCTGGCACATCTGCTCGCCGTTTAAGTAAAACAGTTCTCTGAATAAAAGTAAGCTGGGTTCTTCCCCAAGGTACACCTCGCAGAAGACTTGGAAGTTGCAAATATTTGACACGGAATTGGGCCTGATGTCTTGAGGTCAGAGGTTGAAGAAATGTAAAACATCCCTGAAGAATTTTGAGCCGAGCGGAGCGAAGCCCCGGTTCATATGATCAGTAAACACGATCATCTCCCCTTCCTTGGGTTGAGGCTTCTCCTCTGACGGGTTAGGAGCACGATAAGACATGGCCTCTCTCTTGGGCAGATGGCTGAATTTCACAAAGTCGACAAAGTGCTTTCAGAATAAATGGATTTGCCCCAGCTATGTGTCACATGAGCTTTGGGAGCCTTTGGGTGCCATTGTATGAATTGACACCTATGACAAAATAAGAGTCCCCGGTTCAATATAACCCGGAAGAAGGCATTTTAAGTTTATTCAAAGTGGCGGCTTAAAAAAGGGGCCTAATGACATATGGGTAACTATGCAGTAATATTTAAACTGTTACAGGTATCAAAGGCACTTAAATTTTCTTAAGTCGCCAGAACAAACAAGACTGACAACCGGTGTTGTCTTAAACCGGCTGTATGGGCTACCATGGTTAAACAGATTCAACAGATGCAGTTTTTGCCTAAGTGTGGAACAAACAAGTTTCACAGTTTACAGAAATTATTTTGGATCAAACGGTTGCTCTGAAAAGAAAAATTTCTAGACCTAAAAACCAGGGCAGAGAAGTTCATCTACTCGAAGGAGGCCTTTAAACAAGGAAAAGGAGATCTGTGTCTATTCAAGATGGGTGCAGAACAGCAACCGCAGTAGTTCTAACTGTCTAAAGATCAAAAAGGAGCACTGAAAGGGAAAATTATCAAGGGTTTGCAACGGGCGGCGATGAACACCCATTTAAATCGGGAGGCCGAATGCAGATCTAAAAGGTGGAAAGAAAAGGACTTACGGATGCAGTAGCAGTTGCAGAGGATCCGTCGCGCTTTCTCCGTCAGTCGTTGATGCAGCGCCTGAGTTGGAGAAGGCGAGGAGATCTGCGGCGGCGGTGGCGGCAGAGCTCGAGCGGTAGAGAAACAGTGCGAGGAGGAAGACGACCGAAGAAGGAGAATGGGAAAGAACTAGGTCGCACTCATTTATAAGGGAAAGCCGACTGAGACGGCGCGATAAACGAGGAGGCCAACATCATTATCCAGCGGCCCCGACGCCTCGGTTTTTGAAATGGTCAGTAAAGGCAAAAGATCCGTTGGAGGATATGACGGAATAAAATATGAATTTAATTGAGGATGACGTCACGGCGGGTTAACCCGGATCCAGAGGATGACGTTGTGGTGGGTTAAAATCTTTGAGCAGACAAAAGACTGAAGGTTTATTTTTAAGGTATTTTAAGATTAACATGAACAGGTTCAAATCAATCTGGGGCCTAATGTTGGGGTTATAACTATTTGTGTAAGCCGCCCATGAGGGGCCCGGTTACGCAAAGAGGGATTCATCAGAAGAAGCCCAAGACCAAGCGTGAAGATGGCGGTTCAATAAAGGGTCTAAAGCCCACAGCGCATTTAAGCGTCGTGAGCGGTAAACCGCCATGATGACATGACTTGTATCGAAGGTAGAGTTAACTAGTCACCGAGCCGGACACTGTTTATGAGCCGGCCGGGACTCTGTAGGCCGCAGGGCGTCAACCCGTCTATATAAGGGGACGACCCGATGGCAGCTTAGGGCAAGAAACAACTCATCAAGAGCCGGGCATAGCGATCTCGCCTCCCCGGTCATCGAAACATCAAGCAATACCAACCCAACTAGACGAGGCCTTACCTTCACCGTAAGGGGCCGAACTAGTATAAACCTCTCGTGTCCTTTGTCCCGATTAACCCCTTTAAGCTTCCTAGTTGCGATGGCTCCACGACTAAGTCCTTGCAAGAGGACATCTGCCGTGACAAAACCACGACAAGAGGTCTCATACCTCTTGACATGGGCATGAGCCTGAAATCCCAATTTCAGCCCTTGGAACATCTCATATGTTCTGCGATGTTTCAAAAATGTCTTCGGTGCCCCAATTCTAAACCGTTTAACATTACGCACTGAACTATCACGTAGTCACCAAAATGTGTATGTCAGATGTTCGCAACATCCACAAACGACACTCGAGGTTCAGCACACAGAGCGGTGCATTAAGGACATAAGCCTTCTGTGCAGCAATGAGGACAATCTCTAATACGGACCCAGTCCGCATAATTGCTACTATCAACTTTCAACTAAATTTTCTCTAGGAACATATCTAAAACAAAGAGAACCAAAGAGTGAGTTACTTACATAATTTGCAAAGACCTTTTGACTATGTTCATGATAATTAAGTTCATTAATTTAAATAAACTCCCACTTAGATAGACATCCTCTAGTCATCTAAGTGATACATGATCCGAGTCAACTAGGCCGTGTCCGATCATCACGTGAGACGGACTAGTCATCATCGGTGAACATCTTCATGTTGATTGTATCTTCTATACGACTCATGTTCGACCTTTCGGTCTTCCGTGTTCCGAGGCCATGTCTGTACATGCTAGGCTCGTCAAGTCAACCTAAGTGTTTCGCATGTGTAAATCTGGCTTACACCCGTTGTCGGTGTCAAAACCGGCGGATCTCGGGTAGGGGGTCCCGAACTGTGCGTCTAGGCGGATGGTAACAGAGACAAGGGACACGATGTTTTACCTGTGTTCGGGCCCTCTTGATGGAGGTAAAACCTCACGCCCTGCTCGATTGATATTGATATTGTGGATGTTTACAAGAGTGGATCTACCACGAGATCAAGGAGGCTAAACCCTAGAAGCTAGCCTATGGTATGATTGTAAGGGTTGTTGATGATGTTGTAGTCCTACGGACTACAGCCATCCGGTTTATATAGACACCGGAGAGGGCTAGGGTTACATAGATTCGGTTACAATGGTAGGAGATCTACATATCCGTATCACCAAGCTTGCCTTCCACGCCAAGGAAAGTCCCATCCGGACACGGGGCAAAGTCTTCAATCTTGTATCTTCATAGTCTTGGAGTCCGGTCGATGATGATAGTCCGGCCAATGATAGTTCGGCTGATGATGGTAGTTCGGCTATCCGGACACCCCCTAATCCAGGACTCCCTCAGTAGTGAAGGAAATATGCCCTAGAGGCAATAATAAAGTTATTATTTATTTCCTTATATCATGATAAATGTTTATTATTCATGCTAGAATTGTATTAACCGGAAACATAATACATGTTTGAATACATAGACAAACATATAGTCACTAGTATGCCTCTACTTGACTAGCTCATTAATCAAAGATGGTTATGTTTCCTAACCATAGACATGTGTTGTCATTTGATTAATGGGATCACATCATTAGGAGAATGATGTGATTGACATGACCCATTCCGTTAGCCTAGCACTTGATCGCTTAGTATATTGCTATTGCTTTCTTCATGACTTATACATGTTCCCGTAACTATGAGATTATGCAACTCCTGCTTACGGAGGAACACTTTGGTGCTACCAAACGTCACAACGAATCGGGTGATTATAAAGGAGTACTACAGTGTGTCTCCAAAGGTACATGTTGGGTTGGCGATTTCGAGATTAGGTTTTGTCACTCCGATTGTCGGAGAGGTATCTCTAGGCCTTCTCGGTAATACACATCACATAAGCCTTGCAAGCATTGCAACTAATAAGTTAGTTGTGAGATGATGTATTACGGAACGAGTAAAGAGACTTGCGTGAACGAGATTGAACTAGGTATTGATACCGACGATCAATCTCGGTAAGTAACATACCGATGACAAAGGAACAACGATGTCGTTATGCGGTTTGACCGATAAAGATCTTGAAGAATATGTAGGAACCAATATGAGCATCCAGGTTCCGCTATTGGTTATTGACCGAGAATAGTTCTAGATCATGTCTACATAGTTCTCGAACCCGTAGGGTCCGCACGCTTAACGTAACGATGACGCTTTATTATGAGTTTATAAGTTTTGATGTACCGAAGTTTGTTCGAGTCCCGGATGTGATCACGGACATAACGAGGAGTCTCAAATGGTCGAGACATAAAGATTGATATATTGGAAGCCTATATTTGGATATCGGAATGGTTCCGGATGAAATCGATTTTTTCGAACACCGGGTTACGGAACCTCCCGGGGATATTGGGCCTTAATGGGCCATGAGGGAGAAGAGGAGGGCGGCGGGGCAGGCCGCCGCCTCCCCCCTAGTCCGAATAGGACAGGAGAGGGGGCGGCGCCTTCCTCTTCCCTCCTCCCTTTCCTTCTCCAACAAGAAGAGGGGAGTCCTACTCCCTGGGAGTAGGACTCCTCCAGCGCACCCTAGGAGGGCCGGCCGCACCTCCCTCCCTCCTTTATATATGGGGCAGGGGGGCACCCCATGACACACAAGTTGATCTACGGATCGCTCCTTAGCCTGCAGCGGTGCCCCCTCCACCATATTCCACCTCGTTATATCGTCATGAGCTTAGGCGAAGCCCTCGCTACCGTGAAGCATCATCATCGCCACCACGCCGTCAGGTCGACGGAACTCATCCCCGACACTTTGCTGGATCGGAGTCCGGGATCGCCATCGAGCTGAACGTGCTGAACTCGGAGGTGCCGTGCGCTCGTACTTGGATCGGTCGGATCGTGAAGATGTACGACTACATCAACCGCGTTGTTATAATGCTTCCGCCACGGTTCACGAGGGTACGTGGACATACACTCTCCCTCTCTTGCTATGCCATCACCATGATCTTGTGTGTGCGAGGGAATTTTTTGAAATTACTACGCTCCCCAACAAAGGGCATCCGAGCATGGTTTATGCGCTGATGTCATATCCACGAGTAGAACACAAGTGAGTTGTGGGCGATATAAGTCATACCGCTACCAAAGATGTCATACTTTGGTTCAGCGGTATTGTGAGATGAAGCGGCCCGACCGACATTACGCCAGACGCTTACGCGAGACTGGTTTCACCGCCGAGCACTCGCTGCTTAAAGGTGACCGGCGGTGTCTGTCTCTCTCACTTTAGTTGAACTGAGTGGCTACGCCCGTCCTTGCGAAGGTTAAAACAGCACCAACTTGACAAACTATCGCTGTGGTTTTGATGCGAGGTAAGAACGGTTCTTGCTCAGCCCGTAGCAGCCACGTAAAACTTGCAACAACAAAGTAGAGGACGCCTAACTTGTTTTTGCAGGCATATTGTGATGTGATATGGTCAAGACGTGATGCTATATTTTATTGTATGAGATGATCATGTTTTGTAACCGAAGTTATCGGCAATCGGCAGTGAGCCATATGGTTGTCGCTTATTGTATGAAATGCAACGCCATGTAATTGCTTTACTTTATCACTAAGCGGTAGCGATAGTCGAGAAGCAATAGTTGGCGAGACGACAACGATGCTACGATGGAGATCAAGGTGTCGCTACCGGTGATGATGGTGATCACGACGGTGCTTCGAGATGGAGATCACAAGCACAAGATGATGATGGCCATATCATATCACTTATATTGATTGCATGTGATGTTTATCCTTTATGCATCTTATCTTGCTTTGATTGACGGTAGCATTATAAGATGATCTCTCACAAAATATCAAGAAGTGTTCTCCCCGAGTATGCACCGCTGCGAAAGTTCTTCGGCCGAGACACCACGTGATGATCGGTGTGATAGGCTCTACGCTCAAATACAACGGTGCAAAACAGTTGCACACGCGAATACTCAGGTCAAACTTGACGAGCTTAGCATATACAGATATGGCCTCGAACACGGAGACCGAAGGTCGAACGTGAATCATATAGTAGATATGATCAACATAGTGATGTTAACCATTGAAACTACTCCATCTCACGTGATGATCGGACATGGTTTAGTTGATTTGGATCACGAATCACTTAGATAACTAGAGAGATGTCTATCTAAGTGGGAGTTCTTTAGTAATATGATTAATTGAACTTAAATTTATCATGAACTTAGTACCGATAGTATTTTGCTTGTCTATGTTTACTGTAGATAGATGGCTCGTGCCGTTGTTCCATTGAATTTTAATGCGTTCCTTGAGAAAGCAAAGTTGAAAGATGATGGTATCAATTACACGGATCGGGTCCGAATCGAGGATTATCCTCATTGCTGCACGTAAGAATTACGCCCTAGAAGCACCGCTGGGTGCCAGTGCCTGCCGCTGATGCAACCGACGACGTTAAGAGCGTCCGCGAGCAAAGCTGATGACTACTCGATAGTTCAGTTTGCCATGCTTTACGGCTTAGAACCTGGCCTTCAACGACGCTTTTGAACGCCATGGAGCATATGAGATGTTCCAGAGTTGAAGTTAATATTTCAAGCAAATGCCCGGATTGAGAGATATGAAGTCTCCAATAAGTTCTATAGCTGCAAGATGGAGGAAAATAGTTCTGTCAAGGAACACATACTCAAAATGTCCGGGTATAATAATCACTTGATTCAACCGGGAGTTAATCTTCCGATGATAGTGTCATTGATGAATTCTTCAATCATCGCCACCAAGCTACAAGAGCTTCGTTATGAACTATAATATGCAAGGGATGGACAAGTCTATTCCCGAGCTCTTCGCAATGCTAAAAGTCATGGAGGTAGAAATCAAAAGGAGCATCAAGTGTTGATGGTTAACAAGACCACCAGTTTCAAGAAAAGGGCAAAGGGAAGAAGAAGGAACTTCAAGAAGAACAGCAAACAAGTTGCTGCTCAAGAGAAGAAACTCAAGTCTGGACCTAAGCCTGAAATCGAGTGCTTCTACCGCAAGCAGACCGACAATGGAAGCGGAACTGCCCCAAGTATTTGGCGGATAAGAAGGATGGAAAAGTGAACAAAGGTATATGTCATATACATGTTATTGATGTGTACCTTACTAATACTCGCAGAGTACACTGGTATTTGATATCGGTTCTGCTAATATTTGCAACTCAAACAGGAACTACGGATTGCTTAAGATTGGCTAAGGACGAGGTGACGATCGCGCTGGGAAATGGTTCCAAAGTCGATGTGATCGCGGTCGGCACGCTACCTCTACATCTACCATCGGGATTAGTTTTAGACCTAAATAATTGTTATTTGGTGCCGCGTTAAGCATGAACATTATATCTGGATCTTGTTTGATGCGAGACGGTTATTCATTTAAGTCGAGAATAATGGTTGTTCTATTTATATGAATAATATCTTTTATGGTCATGCACCCTTGAAGAGTGGTCTATTTTATTGAATCTCGATAGTAGTAATACACATATTCATAGTGTTGAAACCAAAAGATACAGAGTTGATAATGATAATGCAACTTATTTGTGGTAATCGCCGCTTGGGTCATATCGTGTAAAACGCATGAAGAAACTCCATATCGATGGACTTTTGGAATCACTTGATTATGAATCACTTGGTACTTGCGAACCGTGCCTCATGGGCAAGATGACTAAAACGCCGTTCTCCGGAACTATGGAGCGAGCAAAGGATTTGTTGGAAATCATACATACCGATGTTTGTGGTCCAATGAATGTTGAGGCACGGCGGGTATCATTATTTTCTCACCTTCACAGATGATTTGAGCAGATATGGGTATATCTACTTGATGAAACATAAGTCTGAAACATTTGAAAAGTTCAAGGAATTTCAGAGTGAAGTGGAAAATCATCATAACAAGAAAATAAAATTTCTACGATCCGATCGTGGAGGAGAATATTTGAGTTACGAGTTTGGTTTGCATTTGAAACAATGCGAATAGTTTCAGAGCTCACGCCACCCGAACACCACAACGAAATGGTGTGTCCGAACGTCAGAATCGTACTTTACTAGATATGGTGCGATCTATGATGTCTCTTACTGATTTACCGCTATCGCTTTGGGGTTATGCTTTAGAGACGGCCGCATTCACGCTAAATAGGGCACCATCAAAATCCGCTGAACGACACCTTATGAACTATGGTTTAGCAAGAAACCAAAGTTGTCGATCTTAAAGTTTGGGGCTGGCGATGCTTATGTGAAGAAACTTCAACCAGATAAGCTCGAACCTAGATCGGAGAAATGTGTCTTCATAGGATACCCAAAGAGACTATTGGATACGCCTTCTATCACAGATCCGAGGGCAAGATTTTCGCTGCTAAATTCGGATCCTTTCTAGAAAAATAGTTTCTCTCGAAAGAAGTGAGTGGGAGGAAAGTAGAACTTGATGAGATAATCAGATTCTGCTCCCTTATTGAAAATAGTTCATCACAAGAACCGGTTCCGTGACAACTACACCAATAAGTGAGGAAGCTAATGATATTGATCATGAAACTTCAGATCAAGTTTCTACCGAACTCACGAGGTCAACTAGAGTAAGATCCGCACTGCAGTGGTACGGTAATCCTATTCGGAAGTCATGTTACTTGACCATGGCGAACCTACAAACTATGAAGAAGCGATGGTGAGCCCAGATTCCACAAAATGGTGGAAGCCATGAAATCTGAGATGGGATCCATGTATGAGAACAAAGAATGGACTTTGGTTGACTTGCCCGATGATCGGCAAGCCATTGAGAATAAATGGATCTTTAAGAAGAAGACTGACGCTGATGGTAATGTAATCTGTCTATAAAGCTCGACTTGTTGCGAAAGGTTTTCGACAAGTTCAAGGGGTTGACTACGATGAGACTTTCTCACCAGAAGCGATGCTTAAGTCTGTCCGAATCATGTTAGCAATTGCTGCATTTTATAATTATGAAATTTGGCAAATGGATGTAAAACTGCATTCTTGAATGGATTTCTAGAAGAAGAGTTGTACATGATGCAACCAGAAAGTTTTGTTGATCCAAAAGGTGCTAACAAAGTGTGCAAGCTCCAGCGATCAATTTATGGTCAGTGCAAGCCTCTCGGAGTTGGAATAAACGCTTTGATAGTGTGATCAAAGATATGGTTTTATATGAGACTTTTGGAGAAGCCTGTATTTACAAGAAAGTGAGTGGGAGCTCAGAGCATTTTCGATATTATATGTGGACGATATATTATTGATTGGAAATGATATAGAATTTCTGGATAGCATAAAAGATACTTGAATAAAAGTTTTTCAATGAAAGACATCGGTGAAGCTGCTTACATATTGGGCATCAAGATCTATAGAGATAGATCAAGATGCTTAATTGGACTTTCACAAAGCACATACCTTGATAAAGTTTTGAAAAAGTTCAAAATGGATCGAGCAAAGAAAGGTTTTTACCTGTATTACAAGGTGTGAAATTGAGTCGACTCAATGCCCCACCACAGCAGAAGATAGAGAGAAAATGAAAGATGTTCCCTATGCTTCAGCCATAGGCTCTATCATGTATGCAATGTTGTGTACCAGACACGACGATGCTTAGCAATAAGCTTGGCAGGAAGGTACCAAAGTAATCCAGAGTGGATCATCGACAGCGGTCAAGAACATCCCGAAATACCGAAAAGGACTAAGGATATGTTTCTCGTAAATGGAGGTGACAAAGAGCTAGTCGTAAATGGTTATGTCGATGCAAGCTTTGACACTGATCCGGACGATTCTAAATCGCAAACTGGATACTTGTTTTTATTAAACGGTGGAGCTATCAGTTGGTGCAGTTCTAAACAAAGCGTCGTGGCGGGATCTACATGTGAAGCGGAGTACATAGCTGCTTCGGAAGCAGCAAATGAAGGAGTCTGGATGAAAGAGTTCATTTCCGATCTAGGTGTCATACCTAGTGCATCGGGACCAATGAAGATCTTCTGTGACAATACTGGTGCAATTGCCATGGCAAAGGAATCCAGATTTCACAAGAGGACCAAGCATATCAAGAGATGCTTCAATTCCATTCGGGACCAAGTCCAAGTGGGAGACATAGAGATTTCCAAGATACATACGGATCTGAATGTTGCAGACCCGTTGACTAAGCCTCTTCCACGAGCAAAACATGATCAGCACCAAGACTCCATGGGTGTTAGAATCATTATCGTAATCTAGATTATTGACTCTAGTGCAAGTGGGAGACTCAAGGAAATATGCCCTAGAGGCAATAATAAAGTTATTATTTATTTCCTTATATCATGATAAATGTTTATTATTCATGCTAGAATTGTATTAACCGGAAACATAATACATGTGTGAATACATAGACAAACATATAGTCACTAGTATGCCTCTACTTGACTAGCTCATTAATCAAAGATGGTTATGTTTCCTAACCATAGACATGTGTTGTCATTTTTTAATGGGATCACATCATTAGGAGAATGATGTGATTGACATGACCCATTTCGTTAGCCTAGCACTTGATCGCTTAGTATATTGCTATTGCTTTCTTCATGACTTATACATGTTCCCGTAACTATGAGATTATGCAACTCCTGTTTACCGGAGGAACACTTTGGTGCTACCAAACGTCACAACGAATCGGGTGATTATAAAGGAGTACTACAGGTGTCTCCAAAGGTACATGTTGGGTTGGCGATTTCGAGATTAGGTTTTGTCACTCCGATTGTCGGAGAGGTATCTCTAGGCCTTCTCGGTAATACACATCACATAAGCCTTGCAAGCATTGCAACTAATAAGTTAGTTGTGAGATGATGTATTACGGAACGAGTAAAGAGACTTGCGGTAACGAGATTGAACTAGGTATTGATACCGACGATCGAATCTCGGGTAAGTAACATACCGATGACAAAGGGAACAACGTATGTCGTTATGCGGTTTGACCGATAAAGATCTTCGAAGAATATGTAGGAACCAATATGAGCATCCAGGTTCCGCTATTGGTTATTGACCGAGAATAGTTCTAGATCATGTCTACATAGTTCTCGAACCCGTAGGGTCCGCATGCTTAACGTTACGATGACAGTTTATTATGAGTTTATAAGTTTTGATGTACCGAAGTTTGTTCGGAGTCCCGGATGTGATCACGGACATAACGAGGAGTCTCGAAATGGTCGAGACATAAAGATTGATATATTGGAAGCCTATATTTGGATATCGGAATGGTTCCGGATGAAATCGGGATTTTTCCGGAACACCGAGGGGTTACCGGAACCCTCCCGGGGGATATTGGGCCTTAATGGGCCATGAGGGAGAAGAGGAGGGCCGGCCAGGGCAGGCCGCGCGCCCCCTCCCCCCCTAGTCCGAATAGGACAAGGAGAGGGGGGCGGCGCCCCCCTTCCTCTTTCCCCTCCTCCCTTTCCTTCTCTAACAAGGCAAGAGGGGGGAGTCCTACTCCCGGTGGGAGTAGGACTCCTCCAGGCGCACCCTAGGAGGGCCGGCCGCACCTCCCCCTTCCTCCTTTATATACGAGGGCAGGGGGGCACCCCATGACACACAAGTTGATCTACGTGATCGTTCCTTAGTCGTGTGCGGTGCCCCCCTCCACCATATTCCACCTCGGTTATATCGTCGAGGAGCTTAGGCGAAGCCTCGCGCCGGTGAAGCATCATCATCGCCACCACGCCGTCCGGTTGTGGAACTCATCCCCGACACTTTGCTGGATCGAGTCCGGGATCTTCATCGAGCTGAACGTGTGCTGAACTCGGAGGTGTCGTGCGTTCGGTACTTGGATCGGTCGGATCGTGAAGACGTACGACTACATCAACCGCGTTGTTATAACGCTTCCGCTTACGGTCTACGAGGGTACGTGGACATACACTCTCCCCTCTCGTTGCTATGCCATCACCATGATCTTGCATGTGCGTAGGAATTTTTTTAAATTACTACGTTCCCCAACAAGTAGCCCCTGAACCAGGCTTCAATGACGATAAGTCCGGCGCGTATATTGCTTGGCATTGCAAGGCGGGTTCCTCCTCCGAATGATAGAAGATTGTGAACACCAGGATAGTGTCCCGCTCTGCAAAATAAATTCCACATTCCACCGTAGAGAGAATAATAATATACACAAGTTCAATCTGCTGACTTTTTTTTGGCATGACGTCACACCACTACCAAGCCATTACTTGAATTGTTTTTACTTTACCACCTCAACAAGATTTAGCGAGGCGGTTTCCTTGGCACGCCTTGTCAAGCAGAGATCGTGTTTCCCTTAATCCGGGATTCTCATCAATACGGACGGGTAACCCAACCGCGCCATTGATGGTGACGCTTGGGGATAAGCGAGTTTTACCAGCCGGTGGGGGACGCGAAGACTTCGCCCTCCCATATAAGGGATAAGGATTCACCTTCTCACCCACGCCTTCTTCCTCCTTTGCTTATCCATCTCCGCAAGACTCGAGCTCCAGCGCCCAAGTTCGCAGATCTCGTCTCAACCTTCTCCGACCATGTCCGAGCGGGAGGTAAATGGTTGGCCTCCACCGCTAAGGAGGAGCAATCGCCAAAATGCTTGGGCGCGGATACCTCTCCAATGACATCACAGACCGGCTGCCCGACGAGGGCAGCTCATCCCCACCCCAGGCCCCATGAGAGGGTCGTCTTTCTTCCTCACTTCCTCCATGGACTGGGCTTTCCACTTCACCCCTTCGTCCGGGGCTCATGTTCTACTACGGCCTGGATTTCCATGATCCGCGCCAACTTCATCCTCAACATCTCGGCGTTTATCGTCATGTGCGAGGCCATCCTCTGCATCCAGCCCCACTTCGCTTGGGGCTCAAGACCTTCAATGTCAAGCGAAGGTAGTGAAGGGCACTCTGCCGGAGGCGGAGGCGCCATGTTGGGCAAGATGCCCAATGTCCTTTGGTTCAAGGGCCTTCGTGGAATCCGTCAAAGGGTGGCAATCGGGTGGTTCTATATCACCGAGCCGCGTGACCCTAAATGGGCGGCGGCCCCGAAGTTTAGATCTGGTATCCCCACGCAGCTCACCTCCGGAAAGAGAAGGGCTTGCTGTGGGGTAGTTCAAGGAGCCGACGGGACTCCAAGCCCGTATCAAGAAGCCGTGAAGAAACTCAGGCTGGTTAACGTGGTCCAAGTCATGCTCGTCCGCCGGATACTCCCATGCCAAGAGCGGGCATTCAATCCGTGGGAGTTCGATCCGAACAGCACCAGCGCCGAGCGAGCTCTTCGACACGACGCACTGGCGCTGGAAGGTGCTGTTCAAGGGCGCCGAAGTTTCGCATCCGCGATCAAGATCGCGGATTTCGCCGCAGCGCCAGCCGACGAGGTAAGTGATTCTACCCTTTACGGGACACTTGTTTTCATAGTTTGACTCTATGCGGTTTTAATTTCCCTTTTCCTTTACAGACTGGATGAGGAAGGCGGAGCAGATTACTGTCCGGCCCTATGCCGAAAAACCCAAAGAGACGCTCGCCTAGCGAGGTTGCTGGTTCCGCACCGCACGTGGTGCCGGAGAAGAAGGCCAAGAAGGAGGCCAAGGGTGCTCGAAAGAGCTCCCGTTTTTAGGTGCCCGACGACTCAGGGGCGGACTCCTCCCCCGAAAATGAGGAGGAGGAAGAGGACTCTCTCCCCGAGGAGGGAGAGAGGAAGAGGAAGGCTTCCCCAACAGGGGAGGCCGAAGGGTCCAAGAGGGAAGGACTATTCCCCGGACAGCCCGCCAACATCAACGCTGGCGAGGAAGAATGGCCTTCAAGGGCCAGGCCTCCGCGAGATCGTAAGTATCCGGATTCTGAATGATTTATAATTTCTTTTCACGCCACATAGTGTCATTCTCGATGCCGCATGCCGCCTGTAGTCCAGCCAATGATGATCTCCCCGCTTCATCGAAGGGTCGTTGCTCCGTCGGATGTAGACTCCATCCCGACCGCTCCACCCCCGCGACACCGAGGACGCCGAGGTGGGATCCCAAGAAGGGACCCATCGGGGAGGCCCGAGGCGCCAAGGCGCCCTCCAGACTTTGCGCCGGACTCCACATCGTAACCCGCAGTGGTTACGGAGTCCGCCGCGCCCTTCGAACGAAGGGCAAGACCGTGACGCCGCGGCTTCCGCCCAACCGAGGCGCCGAGCAATTTGTTGAGGCGCTGCGAGCGCCCATCGAGGAAGAACACCGCACTATTATGAGTGCGGTGATCCGTAAGGTGCAGCTCACCAAGAGTGGGCTGACCGAAGCTCGCAGAGCCTTCTATCGCTTTGAGGTAAGAAGTTAAAATATGCAACGTAATACCGGATAGACAAGAGCCCCGATGCTCGGTTCGGTGTTCGGAAAGAAAAGCCGGACCGAGGATCTGAAAAAGAAGATATACGCAGGGTTGCTAAAAATTATGTCAATATGGGTTTGCAGGTTGCGCTGCGACCTCTGCCAGACCGATCTGCGGAGGTCGGTGCTTTGAAGCAGAGCTCGAGCGGTCCGAGCAAGAGCTCGGCGCGCGCCAGAAGCAGCTCGGGACAAAGAAGGTGAGTAACACCACTTTGAACTTGTACCTTCTGTAAAAGGATTTAGGTTGCAACAAAAATAACAAGGATAACATGGGTACTGCAGGGGCCACGAACGAGGTGGAGACCCTGAAGGAGGCCGTGTCCGCGGCTGAACGCAATGCGGCACGGAACGGACGGAGCGAGAAAAGCAAGAGGCGCGGGTGGCGGTGGTTCAGCAAGAGCTCCAGGCTCTCATGGAGAAGCATGAGAGTTTGGAGCGTGACTCAAAGACTCGAGAGTCCGAGCTTGCCTCGGCTCTCGAAAGTGCCAAAACTGCCAAGGCCGATGCCCATAAGTCCCTTCAGGAGATTGAGTTGATGAAGAAGATAGCGGCGGGTTAGGCATTTTTCATGCAAAGCAAGCATGTGAATGTAAATTACGTGTTACTTACCCGAATTCGAGCTCTCGAGGCGCTTGCAGATCTGCCTCGCAGCGTGTCTCGATGTCAGCCGCATTCTACCGAGCCGAGGAGGGAGCTCAACGGAGAAGGTCTTCGGTCTCAAGATGCCGAGGCCGCCATCCGGTGCCCCTAGCGACCGGTCAAGCAGCTGGTCGAGATTCACAAGGTGGCCGAAAGCAGGCCATGAAGGGCCTCATAGTCCGGCTATGGCTCGGAGAGGCCATGCCTGGAGCTATTTCGGCCTCGTCGCGACGGCTGGTGGATCGTGCCCTCGGGTGGAGGTTATCAAGCGCTCCGCTGTATTGAAGGTGCTCGTCGGCCCTTGCCCGCGCAAAGGTGCATTGGGGCAAGCTGGATGCGGAGAAGCTAATCATCGACGCGCCACCGGCGGGCAAGGAACATCGACGCTCAAATCTACTATAAGGCTGTCGTGAAGGGTGCCCGCAAGATTGCGGATGAGTGCCCTGTGGATGTAATTTTTGAGTAAATTCGCAATGTGTTATCACATGCGCTGAAAACTTTGTTCATATGCGCTAAGCAACGCTTGTTAATTTAAAATACTACCTTCATGCGGCCGCTTATTAAATCTGAGAGTTGGCAAGTCGTCGGCTTCAGCCCCCATGCCACGAGTTTGGGGTGTTCGGGATAAACTTGAGCGCCTAGTTCCCATTTTGGGTCCATCGAGGAGGCGCCAACACAACGTAACAAGGCAACCGGACTTATAGTGCTTGAACACTCTCACTTAGCCATAGAATTCTATAATTTTAAATTTCGGCGAAGCCCCTAGTATTCAGAGGACCGAATTGGGGCGCTATCCACGCCTTCATCGGACATTGTCCGGAACTTCGCTCGAAGCGGCGTAGGTCTTTAAGGACCCGAAAGGACCTCTCGAACAGCGACCAGTCTCTCGCCTTATCACAGTCAGTTTTAGCTTTCTCCACTGAGGCGTTAACCCGACTCAACCGGGGCGCAATCGCAGTGGTTCTCCCAGTGCTACCTTAGCCGATAGAACGGAACGTAAGGTGCCAAACATGGGAGCCGGGCAAACCCAACTATTGACCCAACACATGATTCGGAGCCGATTCATATAATGCTATAAGTTCGGGGTGCCGCACTTGTGAAATTGTGCGGACTTTATCACACCATAATGCGGAGAACATAAGCCCCTGGTGTATTTGGGCGTACCAAAGTGTACGGATGCAACATGTCGTAAATGAACATATATGTATATATAAGGTAATGCAATTATAGGCAAAAAGGTGCTGCATTTTATTCGAGAAAATATGTTATGAGTGCGGAATGATACAAATAGTGCGGAATGCAAGGGATGGGATGAATTAAAGGCGTCTCCCTCCAGGGGTAGGTCACGGAATGTTGTATTTAACAAATTTAATGCTCGTGATGGAGACCACCTGAGTGTTCGTCGCGGCCTTTGTCCTTCCCTGGCTGTTGCATCATGAGTTTGGCAGGTTCGCCGCCGGACAGAGTTCTGTATAAAAAAGATAGAAATAAAAGAAAAAAGAGCGGCACACTTGGGAGCCCCTGGTGTGGTCGAACCGCACTCTGGGTCTGTTGTGGTTGTGCCTTTCCCCCTATGCCCATGGTATCTCCAAGGCGTAATTATGTATGCGGAGAGTTTGTCTTACAATTTTGCGAGGGCTGGGGTTGAGGCCGCATTGCTACGGCGTGCTCGGAACGTGCTGTGGTCTTGGTTGATGTTGCTCGGCGCGTTTGGTCGTGTCCGGTCGCTTAACGGCCGGACTCGAGAATTGCCTTAAAAGGCTGCTCAGATTTACGCCGAGAGCGCTGTATGTTCCTCCGCTCGAGGGAGCGCCCGTGTTTCCATTGACCGTGATGACTCCACGAGGGCCTCGCATCTTGAGCTTAAGGTATGCATAATGCGGCACGCGCTGAATTTTACAAACGCGGTTCGTCCGAAAGCAGAGTGTGATAGCCGCATGAACGGGACTATGTCGAAGATTAACTCCTCGCTTCGGAAATTATCCGGGATCCAAGACCACTTCCAGTAATCGAGCTCGTATAATTGGCCTCGACACCGGTATGACACCTTTGAAGGTTGTCTTTGTAGGTTTAATCCTTGAAGGGTCTATGCCCATCTTACGACCGTATCCCGATAAAGCAGGTTCAGACTATCGCCGCCGCCCATCAGGACTCGTGAGGTGAAATCCATCGACGATTGGGTCTAAAACCATCGCGCGAATCCGCCATGGCGGATATCTGGTCGGATGGTCTCTTCGATCGAAAGTGATCGGGCAAGAGGACCATGGGTTGAATTTTGGGGCGATCGCTCCATCGCAGATATCGCCCTTAGTGCACGCTTCGCTCCCTCTTGGGAATGTGCGTTATGATATCATGTTTACCGTCCGAACTTGAGGGGGAATCCCTTTGTCCTCTGTTGTTCGGGCTGCCGGTCTCTTCCTCGTCATCGCTGTGTAGCCCCTTGTCACTGTTTTCAGCAATTAATTTGCCTGCTGCTTGAATACCCAACAATCTCTGTTGGTGTGGTTAGCTGGCTTTTTGGGGTTCCATGTATTTGACAAGAGCGGTCGAGTATTCGGTCCAAATTGGACGGGCCCGAGTGGTTCTTTTGAATGGCTTCTTCCGCTGACCGGGCTTGAGCCTCGAATCCGCGTTGACCTGCCAGATCCTCATTCTTTGTCGCCGTTAACGCGGCGCTTATTTTGTTTCGACGCAACCTGCCATTGCGGTCCTTGGTATCCGGACCGCCAGCGTTTTCTTTGAGGTTGTTACTCGCGAGCTAGCTAGCTATCCTCTCCCGCATGTAAGCGGGTCATGAGTGATGTGAGGGCTGCCATGGATTTCGGCTTCTCCCGTCCTAGGTGCCGGGCCAGCCACTCGTCACGGATGTTATGTTTGAAGGCAGCGAGTGCCTCTGCATCCGGACAGTCGACGATTTGATTTTTCTTTGTTAAGAACCGTGTCTAGAATTGCCTGGCCGATTCGTCTGGCTGCTGGATTATGTGGCTTAGGTCATCTGCGTTCGGTGGTCGCACATACGTGCCGTGGAAGTTGTCGAGGAATGCGGCTCCCAGGTCTTCCCAGCATCCAATTGACTCTGCGGGTAGGCTGTTAAGCCAATGCCGGGCTGGTCCTTTGAGTTTGAGCGGGAGATATTTGATGGCGTGAAGATCGTCGCCGCGGGCCATATGTATATGGAGAAGATAATCCTCAATCCAAACCGCGGGTCATTGTGCCATCGAGGATTCGATATTAACGGGTTTAAACCCTTGAGGATTTGATGATCCATTACTTCGTCGGTGAAGCAAAGTGGGTGTCGGCGCCTCAGATTGAGCAATATCGCGACGTAGCTCGAGAGAGCGTTATCTGCTGTGTTCGCCCGCCGAGTAGTTGTATCCGTGCGACGGTGTTAAATCGTGGGTCTTGGGGCTTCGCGTGATCCATAGATAGATCTGGATTGTCTTGCCTTGTCGCCCAATATATCTCTTAAGTCGCGCGCGTTCCCCGTGGCTCCGTGCTTTTGAGCGATGCCGGGTACGGTTTTGGTGAAGGGCTTGCACGCCTCTCTGTCGCGCCACGAGGTGGTCGGTCCGCCAGACAGCGCTGGTGATGCAGGTTTGTACGCTTCCTCCTCTAATCGGGGAGCAACTTGCATTTTGTGTAACTTTTGAGGGGCGTTCGAGTTCATACTCTTGACGCGAGGACCTCGGTCCATCCGCCGGCCAAGAGGTCTTGATCAGCTTGAAGCTGTTTACGCTTTTCTTTAGGCTGTTTGCCGTGGCCATTAGCCTGCGCCTCAAACGCTCTTGTTCGACGGGATCCTCGTGCACGACGAATTAAGTCGTCGTCGAGGCTTGCCTCGTCTCCCGAGGGAGGTAAGTAATTGTCATCCTCGACCTCTTAAATCGCCGCCTCTCGTGAGGGCTTGCTTATGCCTCCTCCCTCGTTGGATCGTCTTTGGAGGAGTTGTCTTCGCACTTTCTAGGGTGTTATTATCTCCTGTGCCGGAATCTCCATTCTTGCAGTGGCGGGATTTAGAGCAGCGCCGCTGACGTCGGCGCTTGGGCTGTTTCTTTAAGGAATCGGCCTCCGCTGCTTCTTCGTCGTCCCCATCTTTTGGGGTGTCCACCATGTATATGTCGTATGACGAGGTGGTCTTCCAGTGTCCTGTAGGCGCTGGTTCTTGGTAGTCTGCGGCATCGTCGTCCATACCGTCGATGTCTTCGGAGTCGTAGTCGAGTATGTCGGTTAAATCATCTACGGTGGCTACGAAGTGGGTGGTGGGTGGGCTCTGAATTTCTTCGTCGTCCGCGTCCCAACCGTCCTGGCCGTAGTTCGGCCAGGGCTCTCCGGATAGCGAGAGATGCTTCAGTGAATTTATGATATCGCTGAAGGGCGAGTCTGGAAAGATGTCCGCAGCGGTGAATTCCATGATCGGCGCCAATCGGATTCGTTGGCGGGCGCAGGAGGTTGAGTCCGCGAGAGTCCGCACCTCGGAGTCATGAGCTTTATGCGGGACAAGGTAAGTGTTCGGCTCCATCGCCGTAGAAGTTGCAGCTCCCGAGGCGGTGTCCAGCCATCCGTCCTCGATCCGAGCGATCGGCTCCGGACTATGGGTCGGAGCGGATTCGTCTTGACCTCAAAGCGCTGCCCGGCGGCAGAGTTAGGTCATGCCCATCGTGACAAAGACGGCACGCCGGCTGTGGCTCAGATCCATCGAAGATCAAGTCCCCGCGGATATCGGCCGTGAAGTTTAGGCTTCAAACCTGACTGACGGCGGGCGTAGCTATCGATCTGCTCGGATGGCAGCGAGTTGGCCCGCAGCGAAGCCGCCGAATCTGAAGATCTGTCCGGGAGAAAAGTCTCACCCAGGACTGCGTCGTTGTTGATTGAAGAGGCCATCAATCCTATCGGTGGCGATACGGAGGAACTCTCAATGAAAGCACCAATGTCGGTGTCAAAACCGGCGGATCTCGGTAGGGGGTCCCGGCTATGCGTCTAGGCGGATGGTAACAGGAGACAAGGGACACGATGTTTTACCTGTGTTGGGCCCTCTTGATGGAGGTAAAACCCTCGTCCTTCTCGATTGATATTGATATTGTGGATGTTTACAAGAGTGGATCTACCACGAGATCAAGGAGGCTAAACCCTAGAAGCTAGCCTATGGTATGATTGTAAGGGTTGTTGATGATGTTGTAGTCCTACGGACTAGAGCCATCCGGTTTATATAGACACCGGAGAGGGCTAGGGTTACATAGAGTCGGTTACAATGGTAGGAGATCTACATATCCGTATCGCCAAGCTTGCCTTCCACACCAAGGAAAGTCCCATCCAGACACGGGGCGAAGTCTTCAATCTTGTATCTTCATAGTCTTGGAGTCCGGTCGATGATGATAGTCCGGCCAATGATAGTTCGGCTGATGATGGTAGTCCGGCTATCCGGACACCCCCTAATCCAGGACTCCCTCACCCGTTGTATGCGAACGTTAGAATCTATCACACCCGATCATCACGTGGTGCTTCGAAACAACGAACCTTCGCAACGGTGCACAGTTAGGGGGAACACATCTCTTGAAATTTTAGTGAGGGGTCATCTTATTTATGCTACCGTCGTTCTAAGCTAATAAGATGTAAACATGACAAACATCACATGCAAAATCATAAAGTGACATGATATGGCCAATATCATCTTGCGCCTTTTGATCTCCATCTTCGAGGCGCGGCATGATCACCTTCGTCACCGGCATGACACCATGATCTCCATCATCGTGTCTTCATGAAGTTGTCTCGCCAACTATTACTTCTACTACTATGGCTAATGGTTAGCAATAAAGTAAAGTAATTACATGGCGTTTTTCATTGACACGCAAGTCATACAATAAATTAAGACAACTCATATGGCTCTTGGCGGTTGTCATACTCATCGACATGCAAGTCATGATTCCTATTACAAAAACATGATCAATCTCATACATCACATATATATAATTCATCACATCCTTTTGGCCATATCACATCACATAGCATACCGTGCAAAAACAAGTTAGACGTCCTCTAATTGTTTTTGCATGTTTTACGTGGTTGCTATGGGTTTCTATCAAGAACGTTTCTTACCTACGCAAAAGCCACAACGGTGATATGGCAATTGCTATTTACCCTTCATAAGGACCCTCTTCATCGAATCCGATCCAACTAAAGTGGGAGAGCAGACACCGCTAGCCACCTTATGCATCAAGTGCATGTCGATTCGGTGGAACCTGTCTCATGTAAAATGCGTGTAAGGTCGGTCCGGGCCGCTTCATCCCACAATGCCGCCGAATCAAGATAAGACTAGTAACGACAAGCAAATTGAACAAATCATCGCCCACAACTACTTTGTGTTCTACTCGTGCATAGAATCTACGCATAGACCTGGCTCATGATGCCACTGTTGGGGATTGTAGCAGAAATTAAAATTTTCTACACATCACCAAGATCAATCTATGGAGTCATCTAGCAACAAGTGAGAGAGGAGTGCATCTACATACCCTTGTAGATCGCGAGCGGAAGCGTTCAAGAGAACGGGGTTGATGGAGTCGTACTCGTCGTGATCCAAATCACCGATGACCAAGCGCCGAACAGACGGCACCTCCGCGTTCAACACACGTACGGTTGGGGAATACGTCTCCTCCTTCTTGATCTAGAAAGGGGGAAGGAGAGGTTGATGGAGATCCAGCAGCACGATGGCGTGGTGGTGGAAGCAGCGGGGATCTCGGCAGAGCTTCGCCAAGCTCAGCGAGAGGGAGAGGTGTTACGGGGAGAGGAGGCGCCGGGGCTTGGGTGCGCAGCTCTCCTCCCCTTATATATAGGGGTCTGAGGCGCCCCCCAGAGATCAATCTCAAGGGGGCGGCGGCCAAGGGGGACTTGCCCCCAAGTCGGTGGGCGCCCCACCCCTGTGGTTTCCAACCCTAGGCGCAGGGGGAGGCCCATGGGCGGCACACCAGCCCACCAGGGGCTGGTTCCCATCCCACTTCAGCCAATGGGGCCCTCCGGGATAGGTGGCCCCACCCGGTGGACCCCCGGGACCCTTCCGGTGGTCCCGGTACAATACCGGTGACCACCGAAACTTTCCCGGTGGCCGAAACTGGACTTCCTATATACAAATCTTTACCTCTGGACCATTCCGGAACTCCTCGTGACGTCCGGGACTCCGAACAACTTTCGGGTTACCGCATACTAATATGTCTACAACCCTAGCGTCACCGAACCTTAAGTGTGTAGACCCTACGGGTTCGGGAACCATGCAGACATGACCGAGACATCTCTCCGGCCAATAACCAACAGCGGGATCTGGATACCCATGTTGGCTCCCACATGTTCCTCGATGATCTCACCGGATGAACCACAATGTCGAGGATTCAGTCAATCCCGTATACGATTCCCTTTGTCAATCGGTACGTAACTTGCCCAAGATTCGATCGTCGGTATCCCAATACCTCGTTCAATCTCGTTACCGGCAAGTCACTTTACTCATTACGTGATGCATGATCCCGTGACTAAATACTTAGTCACATTGAGCTCATTATGATGATGCATTACCGAGTGGGCCCAGAGATACCTCTCCGTCACACGGAGTGACAAATCCCAGTCTCAATTCATGCCAACCCAACAGACACTTTCGGAGATACCCGTAGTGCACCTTTATAGCCACCCAGTTACGTTGTGACGTTTGGCACACCCAAAGCATTCCTACGGTATCCGGGAGTTGCACAATCTCATGGTCTAAGGAAATGATACTTGACATTAGAAAAGCTTTTAGCAAACGAACTACACGATCTTGTGCTATGCTTAGGATTGGGTCTTGTGCATCACATCATACTCCTAATGATGTGATCCTGTTATCAATGACATCCAATGTCCATGGTTAGGAAACCATAACCATCTATTGATCAACGAGCTAGTCAACTAGAGGCTCACTAGGGACATGTTGTGGTCTATGTATTCACACATGTATTACGGTTTCCAGTTAATACAATTATAGCATGAACAATAGATAATTATCATGAACAAGGAAATATAATAATAACCATTTTATTACTGCCTATAGGGCCTATTTCCAACACTTTCACCCCTGAGGGAGTTCAATGTTGGAAAAACTTGGTGATTTTCATAGACATATGGTTGAAATACAGAAATATAATGAACCCCTCAAACACCTCAATGGCAGTATCAATCGCATGAATACCTTGATTATTCTTTGCAACAAGCGATTGGATATTTTGGATCTAAAGATGGTTTCTTTTCAGCAGAATTTAAGGAAGCGTAAAGAACCTCCCGGGTTTGAGAAAACCCTTACAAAAGTTGCCAAAACTTCGGATGACAAAACTTAGATCCTTGCTTTATGCCTAGCTAAGGGCGTAAAACTATAGCGCTTGTTGGGAGGCAACCTAATGAATAAAATTTATTTTTGCTTTTTGCTTTCTGTTCTTGAGTGTTTGCACAATTATGTTACTGTTATGATTGTGTTTTTTGTGTTTTAATTAGTGTTTGTGCCATGTAAAGCCTTTAGAATCCTCTTGGGTGATAGTTGTTTGATCTTGCTGAAAACAGAAACTTTTGCACTCACGAAAACAATTCTTATTTTTAACCAGAGCGTGATAAAATACCAATTTTTTTGCAGTAGATTAATATACAAATTACCCAGGTCTTCCTAATTTTTAAGAATTGTTGGAGTTCCATAATTACTCGAACAAATCAAATTGCTTCATACTGTTCTGTTTTGACAGATTCTGTTTTCCTTGCGTTGTGTGCTTATTTTGATGGCTCTATGGTTTTCTTTGATGAGTTTTTGCCATAGAAAAGTTGGAATACAGTAGATATAATGCAAGAACAAAATATGAATTGGTTTGATACAGTACTTATAGTAGTGATTTATTTTTGTTACACTAACGAATCTCACGAAGGTTTTGTTGAGTTTTGTGTGATTGAAGTTTTCAAGTTTTGGGTTATCTTCCGATGGATGAAGGAATAAGGAGTAAGAAGAGCCTAAGCTTGGGGATGCCCCGGTATCCCAAGCTATTATCCAAAAATGAGCAAAACTAAGCTTGGGGATTCCCCGAGTGGCATCCCCTCTTACTTCTAACGACCATCGGTATTTTACTCGAAGCTATATTTTTATTCGTCGCATAGTATGTGTTTTGCTTGGAGCGTCTTGTATGATATGAGTCTTTGATTTTTTTTTATTTTGTGTTTTAAGTCTTGATTCCTTGTTGGACACACCTATTTGAGAGAGCCAAAATTATGTCATGATTTGTTAGAATTGCTCTCTATGCTTCACTTAAATTTTTTATGAGCTATGGGCTTGCTCTAGTGCTTCACGAATAACTTTTTGAGCACGGTGTGCTTTAGTATTTTTGAAGAAATGCTCTCTTGCTTAGATTTATTTGAGAGTTAGTAAAAAATTTAAGAAATTCTCTCTTGCTTCACTGAAATTATTTTGAGAGAAAGAAAGAAAAATTATGCTCATGATCTTCACTTATATTTGTTTGAGCTTGTCAAAAGCAACACATGAAAATTAGTTCCAAAGTGATAGATATCCAAGAAGGGTATAATAAAAACTTTCATGAAGATCATTGGACAAAATAAACTTGATTCTTAGTAATAGTTTTGAGATATGATGATATGATATGTGAGTTATGTTGATGAGTAATTATGCTTTAGTAAGAATATTGGTGTTAAGGTTTGTGATTTCCTATGCAAGCACGAAAGTCAATAATTATGCAATGAAATTATATCCTACTTGTGGTGCGTTATCCGGTATTAATTATGCTTAATGCTCGCTTATGAGATTATTCGTTTCTTGATTGGTCGCTTCTCAATCTTTTGCTAGCCTTCATTTTGCACTAAGTATGATCTCTACTTGTGCATCCAAAAACCTTTAAACCGGTTTTGCCACATGAGTCCACTATATCTACCTATATGAGGTATTCTTTTTCCGTTCTAAGCAAATTTGTATGTGCCATCTCTAATTTTCAAAATAAACTTCTCTTTTGTGTGTTCGTTCCGCTCGCGGAGCGGTGAGGGGTGGCTAATATTTTCCATGCCAGATGTGTTATTCTCACGATGAGTGTTTATTCACTTGTCATTGCACGAGAGTAAGGCAAAGGTATTAGGGATGCCCAGTCCCAAAACGATAAATGAATTTACTTTATGTTATCAAATAATAAATTCCTTGGGAAGTGTTGGTATGGAGGGCAACCGTGGGTACGGCTAGCCATGGAAAGTGAAAGTATGGTTGAAAAGGGAATAAACTTTATTTTCTGTTTGGGAACCGCCTATGATATATCTAGCATGGAAAGTGTTGGGAACTCTAAGTCATTTTCGTTGGAGGGGATACACCTCCCAAAATATTTTTATCTCTAAGTTTTTCGCTTTGAGCTCTGGCACCTCTACAAATCCCTACTTCCTTCCGCGAAGGGCCTTTCTTTTACTTTATGCAATTTTTGTTTTGAATAAAAGCACCAACTAGGAGGCAATATGATCGTACTTGAGTATTGGGTGTAGTTAATATGCGAGTGTGTTTCATGAATGGATCAATGGTTGAGCATGATGGGCTAGGGATAACTTATTTTAGCATTGATATTTTGAAAGACATGGTTGCTTGTTGATATGCTTGAGTATTTAAATTATCGTGTCAAAACTAGACTATTGCTTTGAACAATATAAAATTCCAAATGTCCATGCTATAAAGAAAATAATATGAGATGACATGTTAGGCAACATTCCACATCAAAAATTCTGCTTTTATCACTTACCTACTCGAGGACGAGTAGGAGTTAAGCTTGGGGATGCTGATACGTCTCCAACGTATCTATAATTTTTATTGTTCCATGTTGTTATATTATCAATCATTCAATCTTGGATGTTTTATAATCATTTTATAGTCATTTTATATCATTTTTTGGTACTAACCTATTGACATAGTGCCAAGTGCCAGTTGCTGTTTTCTCCATGTTTTTACATCGCAGGAAATCAATACCAAACTGAGTCCAAATGCAACGAAACTTTACGGAGATTTATTATGGACCAGAAGACACCTGATGGGCCCTGGTTGTGCCTCAGGGGTGCTCCGAGGAGAGCACAACCCACCAGGGCATGCCAGGAGGCCCAGGCGCGCCCTGGTGGGTTGTGCCCACCTCGGATGCCCACCGGACCGCCTCTTTGCACTATAAATACCCCAATATTCCCAAAACTCTAGGGGACTCGACGAAATATTGATCCAGCCGCCGCAGAGTCCAGAACCACCAGATCCAATCTAGACACCATCTCGGATGGGGTTCACCACCTCCTTTGGTGCCTCTCCGATGATGCGTGAGTAGTTCTTTGTAGACCTTCGGGTCCGTAGTTAGTAGCTAGATGGCTTCCTCTCTCTCTTTTGATTGTCAATACAATGGTCTCTTGGAGATCCATATGATGTAACTCTTTTTGTGATGTGTTTGTTGGGATCAATGAACTTTGAGTTTATGATCAGATCTGTCTTTTAATCCATGAAAGTTATTTGAGTCTTCTTTGATCTTTTATATGCATGATTGCTTATAGCCTCGTATTTCTTCTCCGATATTTGGGTTTTGTTTGGCCAACTTGATCTATTTATCTTGCAATGGGAAGAGGTGCTTTGTAGTGGATTCGATCTTACGGTGCTTGATCCCAGTGACAGAAGGGGAACCGACACGTATGTATCGTTGCTACTAAGGATTAAACGATCGGGTCTATCTCTACATAGATAGATCTTGTCTACATCATGTCATTGTTCTTATTGCATTACTCCATTTTTTCATGAACTTAATACACTAGATGCATGCTGGATAGCGGTCGATGTGTGGAGTAATAGTAGTAGATGCAGGCAGGAGTCGGTCTACTAATCTTGGACGTGATGCCTATATAATGATCATTGCCTGGATATCGTCATGATTATTTCAAGTTCTATCGATTGCCCAACAGTAATTTTGTTTACCCGCCGTTTTCTATTTTTCTCGAGAGAAGCCACTAGTGAAACCTACGGCCCCGGGGTCTCTTTCTCATATATTTGCCTTTGCGATCTACTTTTCCTTTGCATTTATTTTCAGATCTATTAAACCAAAAATACAAAAAATACTTTGCTGCACTTTATTTTATTTGTGATCTTTTATTCAATCTATTACAATTTTCTCCCGTCCACGCACCAATTTCTTGCGCCGTTACCCGAAAGGGATTGACAACCCCTTTAACATGTCGGGTTGCGAGCAGTTGTTATCTGTGTGCAGGGGTTGTTTACGTTGCGTTGCTTGGTTCTCCTACTGGTTCGATAACCTTGGTTTCATCACAGAGGGAAATACCTACCGTCGTTGTGCTGCATCATCCCTTCCTCTTTGGGGAAATACCGACGTAGTCCTAGCAGACATCAGCCTCCCACAGATTGATAAAGCTTAGGTCATCCACTTGAGGGAAAATTGCTATTGTCCTACAGAACTCTGCGCTTGGAGGCCCAACACGAGTCTACCAGAATAAAGTTGCATAGTAGGCATTAGTGTGCTCCCCTCCTTTTAGCCTGTTAGGCCCAACAACTCCTCGTGGCCTTCCGGAACCCCTTCCGGTGATCCGGTAATTATCCAATGTATTCTGGAACTCTTCCAGAGACCGGATACTATCATACTATATATAAATCTTTACCTCCGGACCATTCCGGAGATCCTCGTCATGTCTGTGATCTCATCCGGGACTCCGAAAAACATTCGGTCACCAACATACATAACTCATATAGTACTATATCATCAACGAATGTTAAGTGTGTGGACCCTACGGGTTCGAGAATGATGTAGACATGACCGAGACGCTTCTCCGATCAATAACCAAAAGCAGGACCTAGATGCCCGTATTGGTTCCTACATATTCTGCGAATATCTTTATCGGTCGAACCTTTATGACAACATACGTAGTTCCCTTTGTCCGTCGGTATGTTAGTTTCCCGAGATTTGATCGTTGGTACCTCCATACCTAGTTCAATCTCGTTACCTGGAAGTCTCTTTACTCGTTCCGTAATACATCATCCTGTAACTAACTCCTTAGTCACTTTCCTTGCAAGCTTCTTGTGATGTTGTATTATCGAGAGGGCCCAGAGATACCTTTCTTCATATGGAATGAAAAATCCCAATCTCGATACATGCCAACTCAACAGACACCTTTGAAGATACCTGTAGAGCAACTTTATGATCACCCAGTTACAAAGTGATGTTTGATACACACAAGGCATTCCTCCGGAGTCCGGGAGTTGCATGATCTCATGGTCGAAGGAACATGTATTTGACATTAAGAAAGGAGTAGCAATAAACTAAATGATCATATGCTATGCTAACGGATGGGTCTTGTCCATCACATCATTCTCCTAATGACGTCATCCCGTTATCAAACAACAACTCATGTCCATGGTCAGGAAACCTTAACCTTCTTTTGATCAACGAGCTAGTCTAGTAGAGGTTTACTAGGGACTTGGTATGTGTTTATGTATTCACACATGTCTTTAAGTTTCTGATCAATAAAATTATAGCATGAATAATAAACCTTTATCATGATTAAGGAATATAATAATAACCACTTTATTATTGCCTCTAGGGCATATTTCCAACACACGATACCCAATAGTGCCAAGGTGGATATCTCCCAAAGACTTGGAGTGTCGTCTTTGACATGTTACCTTTAAATGCAATCGACCTATGTAAACTGTAGGTACCCCGGCATCTATATAATCCGAGGGTTAGGCCATAAACGATAACTCACATACAAACACAATCTCGTGGAAGATCAACATGTATTTTGTACCCCCTCAAACAATCAAAGCAGGACATAGGGTGTTATCTCTTCGAGAGAGAGCCTAAACCTGGGTAAAACTTGTGTCTCTATGACCATCGCACTATGGCTACCAGCTCGAGATCCCCTACATGAGTCTACTGGATTTGACTCCATCATTGGTAGCCTATGGATGTCCCTTTGAGTAGTCGAAGCGGTTCGATGGTACGCCTCTAGATCAACGATCAAGTTGGCTGCGGCATGACTTTTCTGCTAGGACATATCTTTGTCTTTAGTAGTGCTACCCTCTTCGCGAATTCAACCGGCCACCTCATCCATGTCCACAACTTTGCTCCAGGTCATGTCGTCAGATTCGGCAACCTGGAGTATGCCGCTGACTCTTGCGGTGAGCCTGCTTTCTCCAACTATGCATCAGACCAGATCGAGGAGCACAATGACCCATCGACCTAAGCCCCAGAGTCAGTCCAGGAGCCGGATGATGGTGCAATCCATATCTCGGACTTGTTCTTGAGCCAGGATCCATGCACAACCCCCGATAACCAGGCATCTAGTCTGGTTCCCGCTGAAGAACCCATGTCCATGTCAGATCGGTCCTCGGTGAAGCTCCCTTTTGTCCCGATGCTCGATCGGGACATGGATGAAAATGACAAGGCATTTCAGAATGAGATGTTAGATTGGATCCAGCAGCTTGCGATCTCAGACGATCAAAACTCGATCTACAATTGGATCTGGGAAAGCCGGGAGAGGTCAGAATTTTTTATCACCCACCACCCATCTAGTCGCCAACGTTGAAGATTTAACCGACATCCTTGCAAGCGCCTCCAACAAGGCAACCGACATGGATGGCGACGTGGGAGAGTCCTCAAACAATTATCCACCTACCGTCAAGAACACATGCTAGTGGACTACAACACCCACGTGCAATGTCTACATGGTAGACACCCCCAAAACTGGGGGAGGAGACATCCCTGGTAAGAACGCTGGCGACAAGGGTGACGAAAGTCCCCATAAGGGAGGAGATGGCAACAATAGCAATATTGATGGCCGTAAAGGCAGCGATAGAGGACAGGGAGGCGATGACGATGACAGAGATTATAAGCTCGACAAGGGTGAGGATTACAATCCCAACATCGACCTCAAAAGAAACCTCAGCCGTGAGGATGAAGACATCATGAATGAGTCTCTAGGCAAAGCAGACTATGATGCACTGTGCTTAAGGCTGCTGAGTACATCCAAGAGAGTAAAGAACAAATCTCAACATCTTCGAGACGCAGAGGACCACCGTATTGATCGGTGGGATGATCTCCTCCAAGCCAAGGATGCCCTTAAAGCCAGGCTAGCATGGATAGAGACCAACAACCATCCCTCATACCCCCACAGGAACCTCATGGATGAGATGGATGCAACAGCCGACGATAGCGTCATATCAAGGCGCAGGTGGGCCGATGATCTACTAAAAACCATCCTCCCCGCGTCACCAAATGTCAAGTCGGCACTGACAAGCATGCTCCCGAGGCTACGGGGCGCAAAGGAGAGCGGTACCCACGATGGGAGGATTACATACCGGATCCTAGAGACAAGAGGCCATTAAGTCCCGAGAACCCACCTCGGTCGATTTATCAACCCAAGCAATACCTATATGCCAGACATGCCACTGCCATTGCACTTGTCCGAGGAGTGGCTCACCTCCAGTGCTTTACGAAAAAGATCATGCAACATCAGTTCCCGGACGAGTTTAAACCCGTAAATATCGACCAATACGACGACACTACAGATCCCTTGGTATTGATCAAGGATTTTCTCCTCCCGTCCACATAGCAGGCGGAGATAATGTCCATGCTATAAAATACTTGCCATTGAAACTGAAGGACTCAACCCGGCATTGACTGAACAATCTCCCGTCAGATTCGATCGGCGAATTGGATGACCTCGAGTATGAATTTTTGTCCAACTTTCACGGAACCTATCTGAAGCCACGTATGCCGATGATTTGGCCCATATCATACAGAAGCAAGGTGAGTGAGCGTGCAAGTTCTGGAATTGCTTCTTAACGGAGAAGAACCAAATAGTGGACTATCCCGACGCAGAGGCCATCGCATCCTTCAGGCATAATATCAGCGACGAATGGCTGGCAGAGAACACTGTACCCCCTACCAGCTCGGGACTAAGGCTACCAGCTCGAGACCCCATGCCTGAGATCTGCTGGATTTGACTCCATTACCAAGGCGAGGCTATGATAATAGACTTCGTGAGATTGCAACGAGCAGCGGTCGGCTTGGCCGCTCTCTGTCATACATAGAGAAATATGAAAATGATACACAACGAACATGTAGAAGGGGAAAGTGAAGTGAAGAAAATCCCCAAACTAGTGTTTTCTTAACTCTGTAGCTGAGAATGAGAGTGTTAAATTTAAGAGCTGTTTTACGGTGATTGGGTTAGTACTCGGAGTACTTAGCAGTACTTACATGTCTGATCACGTCTGATTTTTATTAGCCGTCCGATCTTATGGGAATTTTAATTGATTAAATTTAATATGTTAATTGCGATAAGGGCATAATGGTCCAGGGGAAATATCTTTTCTTGAACCGATCACCGAGGACCAGATCCATGTCTACTCGATCGATTCAGAATCCTCCTCCGATGTATTAAATGCCGCTTTCGCCGCTCGACCTTCTCCGTCCTCGACCTGCTGGTGAGAGGAATAAATTCATCGTCCTCGTCCTTCTCCGTCCCCAGCCCCCACGCCGTCACCGAAGAAGAAGAAGGCGGATCTGCACCGGCTGAATCGGAGGCGACGGCGGCATGGCGATCCCATCTCTTCGCGTACCATCATTAAGGTATGAATTGACGGCGTTACGCTCATTCTCTTGGCGTTCGCCCTCCGGCGTGCATGCGATAAACCTCAACCCCACAAGATCCGGGTAATTTAGCAGTATGCGGGATTTGTACGGACTAGAACAACGAATGGAAAGCTTCATCGTGGCATAGTTTCTCTTGAGCTAATCGCATCATGTTAGTTTAACTAAGATGTTGAGGGCATTGCTTAATTCCTTTGGTACCGCAGAAAAAAGTGACATACTTGACGTTTGAGATGAGATATACTAAAGGAAGATGAGATACTGGTTCCATAGTTGACTTAATTTAGTTTATTAAAGACATCATCACTTTAGGTTTGCATAGTGCATGAAATATAGTTTAAAGGAAGATGAGATACTACTTGTTGGACGTTGATGATTGGTTTCCCTCACATGTCAAACGAGCAAAGTCTTTTCCATGCACTTGTCTTTGCCTATGAGCTACTCCCTCCGTTCCTAAATATTTGTCTTTCTAGAGATTTCAAATGGTCACCACATACGGGTGTATATAGACATATTTTAGAGTGTAGATTCACTCATTTTGTTCCGTATGTAGTCAACATTTGAAACCTCTAGAAAGAAAAATATTTAGGAACGGAGGGAGTATTTTACACCTGCAACATTGATAAACAGAAAGATGTTGATGATTGGTTTCCCTCACATGTCATATGCAGGAAGACATGGCGTATGCAAGTGATGAGAGTATGTTCGAGTATCTAAATGTTGTCAGCAAGATGTTTGATAGTGAGGCTGAAGGCTATGAATTCTACAACAAATATGCTCTTGAAAAAGGTTTTAGTGTGAGGAAAAGCTATGTTGAGTGGGATGGATCCAACAAATACAAAATTTTAAGGAAAATTGTGTGTAGTCGTTAAGGGTTTCGCGAAGAGAAGCACATGAAAAGAAAGATGGAAGATAGAAAGAGGAGGCCACGAAGTTTAACTCGTGTTGGATGTAATGCTAAATTGGTCATTACGAGACAGGAGGAAACCGGTCGGTGGTTTGTCAAGGATTTCATCGATGAGCACAACCATCCTCTAGCCCCACGGGATCTTTCTTGTCTGCTGCGTTCGCACAGACGAATTAGCGATGAGCAGAAAGAGGACATTGCGGACATGGAAAAATGTGGGATCCGCAAATACCGTATTATGGATATTTTGTGCTTTCAATACGGTGGATTTGATAAGGTTGGATGCATAAAGAGGGACATTTATAATTTTTGCCATGCTAATAAGCAGGAGACAATCAGCACCGGTGATGCTAATACGGTGATCATGCACATGATGGCGAGGCGAGAGCGAGATGTGGATTTTTTCTTCAAGTACTTGGTAGACAAGCATGGCCATCTGAAGGGACTGTTCTGGGCTGATAGTCAATCGCGACTTGACTACGAGGCTTTCGGAGACGTCATTGTTTTCGATAGCACATACAGAACCAACAAATACAATCTGCCATTCGTTCCGTTTGTCGGGTTGAATCACCACCGAACCTTGTCATTTTTGGCTGTGGTATAATTTCTCATGAAACAAGCCGGGCATACGAGTGGATGTTGCGGACCTTTTCGATTGCATGGCACGAAGCATCCGATATATGTGATCACAGATGGGGACCTTACAATGCAGAGAGCAATCGGGGTGGTGCGGCGGACTCAAACCATAGACTATGTATATGGCACATTTAGCGAGAACATTGTACGCCATCTCGCATGATGGCGATGTAAAGGAGGAATTCAGATCTTTCATTTATGATACTTCTTCCATTGAAGAGCATGAGATAGAATGGATACAATTCTTACAACGGAATAAAGTAACGAGTGAGGAGTCTTGGCTGCATCGGATGTATCGGATGAGAAAGTTGTGGTGTGCTCCATATCTTGAGGCGTTATTTCCTAGGATTGAGCAGCAATCGAGGAGTGAGAGCTTGAACTCTGTGCTACATACGCTTCTTGAGGGTAAGATGTCGTTGTTTGAAATGCTAGAGCAATATGAGCGTTGCCTTGCGTCGCGGCGGATTAACGAAGCTCTCCATGACGTCGAAGCCTTGAAGTTCATTCCATTTACAGAGGAAAATGCTTCACCGCTTGAGAAACACGCCACAAAAGTTTTCACACCTAGTGTATTTAAGATGGTCTTATGGAGCATAGATGCTGTCAGCAAATGTCAGATCATAGAGATACTAGATGGATCAGAAGATTCCACTTATGTTGTGTCCAAGCAGGAAAGAATGGATAAAAAGTTTGGAGTGCGCATTGAAGAGCAAGGAGGTCTTTTGCACAGGGTGAGTTGTTCTGCCAGAAGCTGGAATCTGCAGCACACCATGTTCCCACATTTTTACATATTGGGGATTTTAAAACAAACAGTTCTGCCCAGTTGTTGCGTTCCCACTAGGTGGACTATGAATGCAAAATGTGCATACACACCTACCGAGAAAAAACCAGATGTATGACTATTCGGTAAGCTGCAGAGAGGTACCATGAGTTGCGGAATTGTAGTCATCTTTGCAAGTTTCAAGGCATGCCACTCTGATGAGGACTATCACCGTCTAAAGATGCTTTTGCAAGCAGAACATCATGGAAAGCAATCAAGTTTTGAACAAGCTGACAGCAAGGAGTCAACTAATGCTCAGCATAACAGCATTAGGTTTGGCCCGTTGATGCCGCACTCGGAGAAAGTTGATAAGGTTCTAGATCCCGTGCATGTGCCAGGCCGAGGTGCACCGAAGAAAAGGCTGCAGGCAAAGACAAAGAAGTCAAGATCACAGAATATTTGTGGCTATTGAAAGAATCCTGGTCACAATCAATGTAAATGCGCTAAATTGCTAGAGGTACGAAATATGTTCATATTTATTTTTTGCATGTGTTTTACTCATAATTGATGTCCATGTGATTTATTCTATTCTTCTGTGTAGGATCTCGAGGCTGAACTGTGATGTCTACATACAGCATGAACCAACGATGCGCCAGAGAAAGTTGTGTGCCATTCAGCTTTGTGTGACGTGGTCTTTACATTCTATTTCATCGTGACAGTAATTTAGTGAAGTGCGGTTGTACTGCCATATTCTTTGTATTAGTTCGACATCTTTCGTTTACATTTTACGTGTGTATCATTTGATGTCCAACTTTAAGAATGATGATGTATTTCGAACAGGAATAAGGGCTAGCATGGAGCACTTGTTATTTTCGAGTAGAATAATTTTTGTGATGTATTTCTGCACGCACGCACGGCCGCCAGACGGATCTCCCGCGATCCACGGTCTGCATGGCTCATGCATGGCAGGCCGTTTTCCTACGTCAACCCAAACACCGGCCCATCGAGGTTGCAGCTCCGGACGGCCCACGTCGCAGACGATCTCCGCGTTGTTCTCGTGTAACTAAAAATAGTTCCACCTCGCCCTCGACCAGATCCTTTACCGCTTAAATACCTTCATCGAGGTGATTTTAGCAAGCGTTGGTCCTCATTGTAGGATGAATATGATTCTTCACCCTTACTATGGTTTTCATGCATATTCATAATCATCATGCATATTCTTCATTTAGAGATCATTAATGGTGATGTATTTTTTAAATAAGCGGGGCCCGATGGGGTGTGCTTGGAAATATTTGAGAAACCTCCATGCACGTTCATCTTCGCTGCATGCAAATCGGTGGCAGCTACTGTGCAAGAAATTGTCAAGGCCTTGATGAATCACTATTCACATGCAGGTCCCCGACTCTTGCATGCAGGTGCCTGGTTTTTGCATGAAGGTCCTTGGGTCGCATCATTGGTTGAGGAAGTATCTCTAGAGTGTTTCAAACTGACATTGCCCAGGGCATAAAAAATTCAAAAAAATACAAAACCTTGGAAACCTAGCATTGTTTGTGCAAGAGATCATGTGTGCCAAAATTGAGGTGATTTGGAGGTGGTCGAAAAAATGCCCCCTTGAGGCATAGACCGATGTTTTCAGCAGTCAGTCTAGAGGGCATTATAAATTCAAAAAAATACAAAACCTTGGAAACCTAGCATTGTTTGTGCAATAGATCATGTGTGCCAAAATTGAGGTGATTTGGAGGTGGTCGAAAAAATGCCAGCATTCCGGAGGGACCATTTGGTCTAACTTAAGCCAGTTTTTGAAAAAAGGTGAATTTTTCCACCACCTCCAAATCACCCCAATTTTCTTGTACATGGTGACCCACATGTTCCAAACATGTCTATGAAAGAAATTTTTGGAAAAAATATATTTTACAATGCCCCCTTGAGGCATAGACCGATGTTTTCAGCAGTCAGTCTAGAGGGCATTATAAATTCAAAAAAATACAAAACCTTGGAAACCTAGCATTGTTTGTGCAAGAGATCATGTGTGCCAAAATTGAGGTGATTTGGAGGTGGTCGAAAAAAAGCCCGCATTCCGGAGGGACCATTTGGTCACTTAAGCCAGTTTTTGAAAAAAGGTGAATTTTTCCACCACCTCCAAATCACACCAATTTTCTTGTACATGGTGACCCACATGTGCCAAACATGTCTATGAAAGACATTTTTGGAAAAAATTATTTTACAATGCCCCCTTGAGGCATAGACCGATGTTTTCAGCAGTCAGTCTAGAGGGCATTATAAATTCAAAAAAATACAAAACCTTGGAAACCTAGCATTGTTTGTGCAAGAGATCATGTGTGCCAAAATTGAGGTGATTTGGAGGTGGTCGAAAAAATGCCCACATTCCGGAGGGACCATTTGGTCTAACTTAAGCCAATTTTTGAAAAAAGGTGAATTTTTCCACCACCTCCAATTCACCTCAATTTTCTTGTACATGGTGACCCACATGTGCCAAACATGTCTATGAAAGAAATTTTTGGAAAAAATTATTTTACAATGCCCCCTTGAGGCATAGACCGATGTTTTCAGCAGTCAGTCTAGAGGGCATTATAAATTAAAAAAATTCAAAAAATACAAAACCTTGGAAACCTAGTTTTGTTTGTGCAAGAGATCATGTGTGCAACATGTCTATGAAAGAAAATTTTGAAAACAATTATTTTACAATGTCCCCTTGAGGTATAGACCGATGTTTTGAGCATTAAATCAGGGTGTGTACAACTCTAGCTTGTTCTTGCCAAAATGCAACATCATGGACAGGCTGCAATGGAAATAATGGTGACAAATTCAAAAAATGAAATATGACAAAAAAAAGCCCGCCTACTTGCCCGCTTTCACAATTCAACGGCCTGCATACGACTAGAAACCCAATCATTTATTGTGCCAGGATGCAGAGGCCCGCCAGATTGTGAAAACACGTTGCAAGTAGGCCCCACAGGGCAGGGACGGAGACGGCTAGGCAATGTGCTGCCCGCTTTAGAAAGGAACTTGAGAGGGAAAGCTCAGCCCGGTATATAAACCGGAGCTAGCTCCCTCGCTCGGCGAGGTGGGACTAAACTCCTGCACCCACAGGATGTGCCCCGTGGCCTTCGCTTGGGCCTAATTCGGGTGGGCCGTCCCACGCCCCTCACCATTGGGTAGCTGGATGGACCGTTGGGCCATCTCGTTGTCTGCGCCTGAGGCCTGCATGCATGGGAAGGGCGGCGATGTGGGTTTGCATGCGCGGGTGGCGGACGTGCATGCATGCGAGCGAGGCGATTAAAACCTTGTTTTCATCAACGTGGCAATTAAAACTTTGGTTTCACACTTTTTTGATCCACCCGCATCTATTCAACGTGGCAATTAAAGCCTTGGTTTCACACTTTTTTGATCCACCCGCATCTATTCAATGTGGCAATTAAAGCCTTGGTTTCACACTTTTTTGATCCACCCGCATCTATTCAACATGGCAATTAAAGTGGCATATGGATCGTTCGACGCGGCTAGCTAGTTTGAACGTAAGCGCGGTCGGTTCCCTTCCCTTCCCCTTTCCCTATTTAAACCACCAGCCCTCACCTTCTGCACACATCCATTTGCGCCGCCCTTCTCTTCTTCCCCAAACCCAGAGCACTCTCTGAGCGAGCCGCGAGGATGCAGTACAATGGCCCCACCTACCGGCTCCCACCGACCGTGCCGGAGAGACAGTATCCGGCCGGCGTCGTCGTGGAGAGCACGCTTCGCGTGTGGGCGTTCTCACGCTGGAGGGGTGCAAGGGGCTTTGCCCAGTGGTTCCTCCGTGCGGGCTTCGCCCACCTCCCGGCGGGCTCGCCGGTGATGTTCCGACTGGATGAAGTGCGTCCAAACTCCTGGTGTCTGCCGATAGGGCTCACCGTCACCTTCACCAACAGATTTGATGTGTACTACCTCCTCGGCAAGGTGTTTTGGTGTGGATGCGAATTCATCGCATTCACAACCCACAACATCTTCACAAACTTCGACTGCGTCTTCCCCACCCGCGACGGTATGCACACCCTCCCCTACTACATCGGCGAGGACGGGATGGAGAGGAGCACTGGAGAGGAGGTGCAGTGAAGATGGTGGTGAAGGCCCGGTCTCATCAGCTCGTCTTGCCCTAGCGTGTTAGGGCAAGTTTTTTATCTTTTAAATATTTCTATTAAATCATGTCGTTGGTTCTACCGTGAACTTTATCTATCCGAACTATGTTATGATTTCTACTCGTCTATTTGATATGTCGTTGGTTATCTGTGTTCTGCTTGCTATTTCTATCTTCTTCCCTTGATATTTCTATCTTATTTGACGTCAAAACCAGCAAGTTTTGGGGTTAGCTCAGATTTCACGCGGCCCATGGGGGTGTGCTTGCGCGCTTGATGGAAAAATTTGGTGTCATTCAACTTAGCCGTTCGGGTAGCAGGGGATGTTCCGTCTGGGAAGATGGATTTTTTCGGCATGCTTGAAATGGACCCAAAAAAATGTGAAACCCTTGTACCAACATGACAAGCATCCATGCCAACTGGAAATTGTTTGCGATGTTGTATGGTTTTGTAGGCTATAATGATTACACGTGTAGATGAAAGGCAGGAAAAAACAGTTTGAAGAAAGACAACGTAAATGATTTTTTTACAAGTTTTATAGATGGAAACTTCTTTAGATGCAATGCCATCTCACAAACAACTCAGAAACAACTGTATGGTTGATCATAAAACACATGCATTGTAGTTCAAAGAACTGTCTCATGAATAAATTGTGCCATAATTGCGAACATAGTGTGAAACAGAAAAAAAATGTTTGTTTGCAATAAAATAATCCTGTTTTGAAGCTTAAACTGGTTGAAAAACAATTGAGCCTACTCCATATGGTCTTCTGCACTGCCAAAATCCAGTGACCTCTTGTGTTGCAACGTTGGAGATTGCGTCGGGCTTGGCGACGACCCATGTGCTTCAATCTTTTTCTATTTAACATCAATGTAACCATACAACTGAAGTTGTTCTTGTTCTTTCTCCGCCAACTCTCTAGCAAGACCCTCCATTTCTTGGATTCTCACTTCCTGTAGAAAACCATAGGAATTGTATTAGGAAGAACTTAAAAATGACGTAGCCATAAACTAGATGCATGTAACATGTAAAATTTGAACCTCTGGATCAATGTCATCCTCGGGAAAACAACCCGTAGTTCTATTGTACACAATGTACAGGTGACATGTCTTTCTGCCATTCAGATCAGAAAGCATTTTTTCTACATCATCTGGTCCTGCAATCAAGAACATTCCTTCTGACAGCTTTGACGCAGACCCGGGTAAGAAGTAGTACAGTTCTGCTCCCATTTTGCAACCAAAACTATCTCTCATTTCACTCATAATGAGATCGTAGGTCACTTTGGCGGGTTCAAAAATTCTGACTTCTGCCGGCTATTCATCAAAGTATGCTCTCGGGACATGTGACATCTCATCATCCCTACTAACAAAAAATTCCATGACCAGCACCTAGTATCTCACATCAGAGTTAATACATTCAATGAGTAAAGGGGCAAACATAATTTTTTATGTGCATAGCAACATTGCGGCGTTGTTACCTGCTTTTGTGGAATGTATCCTTCATGTGGAGTGACTGGGGATTGTGCCATCTCAAACCTTCTCACCTTGTTATGTGGAATGTATCCTTCATGTGGTGTGACTGGGGACTCTGCCATCACACGTTTGTTATCCTGCGTATGAAACGTCGACAGTGGGTTTACACACAAGTTTTAAAAGGTCATACCATATCTTGGGTATGGCATCGTTGAGAGGTACTTACAAGGGGAGAATTGAACATATGTTGTTGGGGTGGAGTGATGTGGCATTGAACGGGTGAATCTATCGCAATGTCTCGAGTGAATGGCGACTGTGCCGTCTCATGATGCTTAGCCTACATACAATCACCGACATAAGGTTGCCACAAATTGAAGATGTTTGTATCATAGAATACGTGCAGAATCGGTGCGAGATACTTACAGGGGGAGAATAATTGAAGACATGTTGTCAGGGTGGCCGTGAGATCGCATGGTCTTCTAACATATGTCCTTCCAAGCGGACCTTCTCCAGCATGTCCTTATAATCCATGTCCGGCCGCTCCTGTAGCAGCTTACTATCCATATCCTCACGTGCCTGCAACACATAGGCATCCATCCTGACTCGCTCTGTCTGTATAATACTGTCCACAAGCTTCCGGTCCTTCTGCAATGTTTGATTCATTTCCTTGTAGCCAAGGAAAAACTTTTTTTCCATGTCCTCACAGTCCCGCTTATACTTTTCTTCAATCTCAAGACGCATCTTCGCCATCTTACGGGAAAACTCCTCACGCTCCTCCTTTATCATCCTGTCCACGTATGAACGTTCTTTTTTGAGTTTCTTATCTACCTCATCGCGATCCTTTTGCACCTTCAAGTCGATCTCCCGGCGCGCTTCATGCAAAGACTTGCCGTACTCCGCACGGTTGTTATGCGCCTCTGAGACCATGGTCCCTACAGCAACACATATACCCATAGTATGAAAACTGTACCCACAACCTCATCCAACTAATAATACCACCGAGAAAATATATTCATAACCAGTTCGTACGATCAACTACTACAAACTATCAGTCAAAAAGCTCTTGCATGACACCAGAACTACTCAACTATGGCAAAAGCTGGATTTTCTAATCTCTTCGGAAATGACTTCTTGGTCGAATCAATGGAAAAAATAATCAGCACTGCAATCGAAGATGGGAGGAGCCGTGGAGGAGACCTTTTTAATCCGGCGTCGGCATGGTCGCTTGAGAAGCGATGGCGCGATCCCGGCGATGGCTATGTGAGGAGAAACAAGGTAGATGGGGGTGGTTAGGATAGGGTAGATATGCGGTAGCATGGGAAGGTATATATCCGTGATTGTAGGGTTAATTAGTTATCTTGAAGTAATGCGCTTCCATGCAAGTTTTTTTTAACGAGCGCGATCTTTTGGGGGCTTCCAAAACATGTGCACTGACCGCGGGTCCAACCACATATCACGAAGCCCGAGCCATCGCGTGCCCGTGCCAACCCATGCCCACCATTGCCTCCTTTCCCTTGCCCCACCAAATTGTTATTCTTCTCCGCGATGAAGCCTGCCATCGCCGCGGACGGTGAGAGCGAGATATGCCCATGTCGATTCGGCCTCTCCGTCATCATGGCATGGTATGGTTCCTTTGCCGATGACCAGATGCCCCGACCTTACGCGATCGCGCCACTGAAGCGTTTGACAACCATATCGAGAAGAATGGAAACCATGGGAGGAATTTGTGAAATGCGAGAGCAAACGAAGCGGGAAGGTTAAATCTATGTTCATTGTGTCTTTTGCTATGAATTCGACCCCAGATTTATTTTTATTTCCTCGAATTGGGATTTAGGGTTTCCTTCCCTTTTGAAGCTAAAAGCATGCAAGCATTTTGAGTGGATGGATGAATCGTTGAGAGGCTTCAAGCGGATGGCTTAATTGATTTGAGGCAGGGCAACCCTAGAGCTAGATCGCCATCGGTGGATAATAAGGGTTATGCCAATGTTCCTCCGATGGTGGCGGATGCGGAACTGAAGGTGGAATTGAAGAAGATCAACAAGAACTTAAGGCAGTTGATCGATCTGAAGAAGCACGCAAATCTGATGGCCGCGGGATTTTATTTTTCAATAATTGTTGTGGGATTTGTTTACTTGTTGATCGTCAGTCGTTAGAAGTTGTTAACAAATTTTTCTAGTCAGCTTCTGTATAAGCAATGTCATGTGTGCTTAATGCCTTGTATGAGCAGACCAAGGAAAAGCTCATTTGAAATCTATTGGAAAGGACAAATAAAATTGAAAACTGATTTCTTGATTCCAAAATAAAATTTAGCAAAGAGGAAATAGCTCGAACATAACATAGTACCACGAACATCAATATAGTTGATCTAACACAAATTGTACGATAATGATGATTTGTAAAGTAGCACATTACATCAAGGATTTATAAAGAACGCAAATTATTTTACTACGTTGTGATGTAACAACTCGAGAGGCACATCTGGAACATGGGAAAGAAACAGATAAATCCCTTGATTTCCCATGTACAGCAGCATCATCACCTTTTCTCCTATCACCAAGAGTTTGGATGACAAACAATGGTTATGGCACCATATTCTGCCATGTCTTGGGGCACAACACGATGAGGCAGTTTCTGTTTGAACAACAAATTTGTTATGTTAGCAAATTTGTAACTTATTGTTCTCTAAAAAAGGAAGAGCAATAAATTCCTTCCAAGAATTTCCAGAAATAATTGTCAACCCATTTTCGTTGGTAATTACGAGATATGTTTGGCGCAACTAGTGGCTAACTGGTTTTTTTAGGAATAGTGGCTACTTGGTTTGATACATGCCAAACGTTACGTTCAGATTAGTTGCATTATTTCATTCATTTTTTACCCAAAAAAAAACTATACAAAGTGTTAATTGGACAATGTGAACAATGTGGCACGAAGGTTGTCGGCCGAGCCAGTGGATGGACCGGATCGATGGTACCGGATGGAATCCATTGTAAACCAACCCTAAACCCTAAACCCAAAAAACCAAAAAACCCTGAACCCTAAACCCTGATAACCCTAACCCCCCCCCCCCCCACACACACACACACACACACGAAACCGTAAAAACATTCAAAATTTTGCCCCACATGGAAACCATTATGCATGCATTCTCTATGGGGTCATGGGATGCCATGAAGAAAGTTTGGGATTATACGCATAATCACGATCTCTGACACGCGCATTTCCGGCCTAGCATGTCAACACCCCGAAAGCACTAGCTGGGTTCCTCACCTATATGAAACCAACCCAACATCGATCCGGTCCAGTGGATGGATGCATGCTCTATGTGGCACGAAGTTTGTCGGCCGAGCCAGTCGACGGACCAGATCGATGCTACCGGAGGAATTCCATTGTAGACCAACGGTCGACCTATGTCCGGTGTGTGTGCTAGGTCCACTGCAAGACAAACATAGTTCCGTCAACCCTAAAACCCTAAACACTGATAACCCTAACCCCCCCCCCACACACACACACACACGAAAACGTAAAAACATTCAAAATTTTGCCCCACATGGAAACCATTATGCATGCATTCTCTATGGGGTCATGGGATGCCATGAAGAAAGTTTGGGATTATACACGCAAGTACGATCTCTGACACGCGCATTTCCGGCCTAGCATGTCAACAGCCCGAAAGCACTAGCTGGGTTCCTCACTTGTATGAAACCAAGCCAACATCGATCTGGTCCAGTGGATGGATGCATGCTCTATGTGGCATGAAGTTTGTCGGCCGAGCCAGTCGACGGACCAGATCGATGCTACCGGAGGGATTCCATTGTAGACCAACGGTCGACCTATGTCCGGTGTGTGTGATAGGTCCACTATAAGACAAACATAGTTCCGTCAACCCTAAAACCCTAAAGACTGATAACCCTAACCCCCCCACCACTAAACCGTAAAAACATTCAAAATTTTGCCCCACATGGAAACCATTATGCATGCATTCTCTATGGGGTCATGGGATGCCATTAAGAAAGTTTGGTAGTATACACGCAAGTACGATCTCTGACACGCGCATTTCCGGCCTAGCATGTCAACACCCCGAAAGCACTAGCTGGGTTCCTCACCTGTATGAAACCAAGCCAACATCGATCCAGTCCAGTGGATGGATGCATGCTCTATGTGGCACGAAGTTTGTCGGCCGAGCCAGTCAACGGGCCGGATCGATGCTACCGGAGGGAACCCATTGTAGACCAATGCTGCACCAATGTCCGGTGTGTGTGCTACGTCCACTGTAAGACAAACATAGTTCCGTCAACCCTAAAACCCTTAAACCGTAAACCCTGATAACCCTAAACCCCCCTCCCCACTAAACCGTAAAAACATTCAAAATTTTGCCCCACATGGAAACCATTATGCATGCATTCTCTATGTGGTTATGGGATGCCATTAAGAAAGTTTGGGATCATTAGTACATGTACCGCATAAATACGATCTACGACACACGCATTTCGGGCTTGCATGTCAACACTCAGCCCTAAACCCGATAACCCTAACCCCCCACTAAACCCCGACCCCTAAACCCTAAACCCTAATAACCCTAAACCCCTAAACCCCTAACGAGTTGACAAGATTTTCTTATTTTTTATATCATTTATATCCTAATATCACATAACTCACGCGGCCCACCCCTCCCTAAATCCCGTGATTACAGCTCCGCATTCTAACCACCCGGGCCGTCCGCACCTCCCACGACCGCTGCAAGATCAGATCGGAGACGCTGGTCGCCCACGGAATACAGGAATCGGCGGCCACCACTCACCGCCCACCGCCAACGTGATCTGAGGGGTCGGACGTCAGTGTTCTTCTCGCTGCCTCCTCCTGCGTGAACGCGCCGTTTTTCCTTTGCGTCGTCGACTGCGCTATACCGGCACTTATAGTTTGCGACGCACTAACCGCCGCCATCTACTCGGCGGCATCGTCTCTGAGATAAGGTATTACCTGATCGTAACTCTTTATAATCGTTGTCGGCCGCTCCTTTAGTAGTTGAACCCTCATAGGTTTTGCACCCAAATAGGTTCTGTGCTTAAACCCATAAGTGGATCATATGTTAAATGACCCAGTTAATTTTGTTAAAATTAATTCGCTGCTAATTTTGTCATACATTTTCCAAAAAAAATTAGATTAATTGAGCCGGATTTTATCATTGCATACGAGCCAGCAATGTCAGTTTCAGATACAAACCTTCATAATGGAGAAAAGCCCATCTCCGAAATTACCGACGCGGTAAGTAATTGACTGTTTGTGTAAAATCATTTCGTACACATAATTCATGTGTACTCAGTATAATTTAATGGCATGTAACAGGAACTCGCCGAAAAGCATGGTCATATGAAGTTAGTATGCTCACAGACAAGGTTCGTAAAAACCATGAAACTGTTGTCACCAGACCACAAAAAGTACATCATATCAGAAACCAGTCTTGGCGGTCTAACCCAGATGCATGAAGTGACTCTACAGCGCATAATGTTGGTTAGACTAGCCAAGAGCATAGATATGGACACGCAATCCATTACCATTGGTAAAACACCAATTCCTAGAACAAAAGAGGACGTGCAGTGTATATTTGGCATTCCGGTAGAAGGGGAGGATATAGAGCCACATCTGGAAATGCAAACCGACACAGAAATGGTTACCGCCTATGCAAACAATGGGCAAATTTTGATTTCTGACCTTGAAACGGCGATCCGAGCTTCCAAAGCCCCAGACGCTAATTTCCTAAGACGGTTCATTCTGTGCGCAATTGGTACTGTTCTAGCACCAACAGCACAACATTATGTGGACTCGAAATTTCTCAACCTTATTACAGATCTTGAAAACCTTGGAAATTTAGCGGGGTTGTTTCACATAATCACTTATTCAAGTCCGTTCACAAGTTTAGAAATCAAGATCACGTAAATCTACAAGGAAATCTAATTCTGCTCTCGAGTTAGTGCTAGATCACTACTTAATGTCCTTTAATTATTGTTACATTGCATATCGTATGGTGATGAACTAATTTATTGTGTAGTATTGGTCTTTGAGAACACGTGCGTAGTGGCCGATTGATGTATGCTTCTAGACCCCCTCCATTGATCGCACGATGGGATGAAATTATGGCTACTTTAAGAAGCGATGCTTACAAGAAAGGAGGTCTTCATAACGGACTGGTACCTATCTACAATTGAACTTTCTATATCCGATTTTTTATTTGGTACTAATGGTTCATTATATTTTATTAAAAAAAGGCTGTCATGGAAATTTGTGCTCCTCAACGACCGTCCGAGAATTCAAATAATTTTCCAAGAAAAAATGATGAACATGTGCATCAACATGATTCGTATCGAGCACCATCACAAGGACAACAATTTAGTAGCCAGCAAGTATGTACTCCAAAGACTTTTTTTTTGCAATATCACAAATAGGTGTCATGGAACCTCATTCATTTAGCTATTGTTATCAATGGGGTTGTATTTTGTTTACACAGATTGACATGGTAGTTGAAGCCATGAATGCACGCATTGCTGATCATGAAAAGAAGGTAGGCAGGAAATTAATGGAAATTGAGCACAGATTTGATGTCAAATACCAGACGCTAGGTGAAGAGTTGATCGACATGAAGACTAAAACTGGCACTAATCCTAGGTTGTCGAAGGCCGAGGACGAAATTAAAGACTTAAGGAGGGAACTCCATGTATGTCATACTGTGCATTTTGTATTTTGTATGAATATGTTCCTTCATGTTCATTATTGTTTGCATTGTTATAGGAATTAAAATCACAATTTACAAGGAACCGACAAAGCGATTGTCACGAGAAAGGAGGCGTGCGGTGATCAATATGGCGAACAAGTTAATATCTGAAAGTAACAAACTAATGATGAACTACCTTTGTTCATTGTAGGATCAAGTCAATGTGTGCAATTCATCACGACAAGAAGCAAATCCATCGAAGGAGGTTTCATCCCCAAAAGGGCCCCTCGGGGAAGAAACGCTTGCAAAACATGGTTCCCGCCCAAGTAACTGAAATAACCCAACTCCCCAAAAGGGTGCCTTAACCCCCAAAAAAAAACCCTAAAAGCTGTATCCCAAAACCAAAAACAAAAGTTTAAAAAACTAAACAAATTTAAAGGAAACCAAGCAAGTGAAACTCTAAAAGCGGGATAAACCACACCAATTTTTGACCCACAAAACAAATGGTTAATTGACACAAGAACATTCATGAGCCTTACAGCTCATTTGAACCCTTTTTCTTTCAAATGGAAATGGTTTTGGTAGGCTCCTTACTTTTGCAATTCAAGCTCTCGACAAAGGTTTTTATCCTTTCCAAGCTTGCGTAAAGGCAACTGATCACCAAAATAGCAAACCTTGGAACAAAAAAAAACTTCAAACGGCATCCCAAAACTGGTTTGGACCCCTGGCATATTTTAATTGAACAACAAAAACTAAAAATAAAGGACACGGGGCCTGGGGCCAAATCATTAAACACATTTCCCCTTTTCCAATGCTTTTGGTTTATTTGAAACCAAAGGGGAATTTTGACGGGCTTATGTTTTACCATGTTTTCAGAAGGCTCGGATCTGTTATGGCCCCCCTTAAAAAGGGACCCTTTGAAAAAAAGGATTTATCTTCCCAAACAGTTTGGGTTACCTCTTTTGGGTGGCCCATTTTTAGCCCATCGTTTCCCCGTAATTAGGTTAGAAATGAAGAACTTTTTTAATTCAATTTTTGAAAGTTGTGAACATCAATATTATTTGTGAAATGGTGTTGTAATTTGACCAAAAAATTGCACATTTATAATTAGGCAATATCTTTAAAAATGAAAACTTATGAACTTGGAATGATATTTGAACTTGTTCATGTAATTTATTGGAATGGGAAAAATTTCATTATACCCTATGTTTCCAAAAGGGGGTTTTTTTCTTTTGGAAACCATTATTTTTGCATAATCTTTTTTCCAACTTTTCCTTTAAGTTTTAAAGGAAATTTGGATTGGGTTCCCTTTCTATTATGAAATGTTTTGTCATCTAGTAAAAACAAACAGATGAAAGGAGTTTTGGATCCGGGAATTGGTTCAGATTTAAAACAATTTCCAAAATGGAAATCTTTAGAACTTCAAATTCATCATAACATGGTGAAATATCTCATCTGTTTTAAAAAATTCATCAAAAACAAAAGAACAGCGCAGCATTTTTCTCCCTGGGGCCAATGGGAACCTCCTTATCCATTTTTAACCCCTTTTTCTTAATGACCCTTCCTGCTTTTCTTTTTTGGGTTCTTCCCCACTTTTTCAAATGTTCCCTTTGGCAGCTCATTGCGAAAACCCCAATCCTGAAAAACCCATTCCCGGGAATGGAATCAGTTTAAAACCACCCAACGAAGATCTTGCTGATTCTCCCTTTTCCCCCCCGCCCAAGGTTAATGCCAAGCGAAAAAAGTTAAAAAAAGAAGGGGAGTTAAAGGGAAAGTTGTAGGTCCCAGGGCGGTTTTCCCAATTGGAATCCTTTTGGATTTCCCCAAAAGGGCCGATTTCTACCCCCCTTTCACTCCCCTTCCCCGCTTCCCGCCTTGGCCCCCGGGGCCTCCCCCGGGGCCGGGGGGCCCACCCCCCCCCCATTTCCTTTCCCGCCCCCCACCCCCCCCACCCGGCTTTCGCCCATTTGGGCCCCCTTTCCGGTTTCCCCCAAGGCTTTGCCGGGAACCAAAGGGGGGGTTTGGGGAGGGGAAAATGGTGGTGGGAAAAAAGGGGGTGGTTGGTTGGGGAAGGGGGGTTTTCACCCATTGGGAAGAAAGCCCCCCCTCTTATTCCAAGAAGCCGTGCCGGCTTGCCCCCACTGGCGCCCTTCCAGGGGCTGGCGGCGGCGGGTCACCTCCCCGGGTTCCATCAAGTACGGTTGTGGGTTTGCATACAAACCCGGCCCCAATCCAATTTTTTTCCCGTTAAAATTTTCTTTTTTTCCCCTTCCCCCACCCCCCTTTTTCGGGTTCCCCCCCCAAACTGAGATTTTTTTCCCCAATTCCGGGGGGTTACCATTGGTTTATGAAATTAGTTTTGGAACTTGTTTGTTTTATGGTTTGGACCAAATCAATAAAGGAGGCCCCTAATACCTTCCAAACCAAAGCCTTTTCGGGGCCGTTTTCCGGCTTTCCCCATGCTTTCTGACAGCTGTTTCCAAGGCTTTGTCCCGGTTTGAACTTTGGGCCCGAACTTTGGGGTGGGTTGGCGGCGCTTGGTTTTGCAGCAAAAAATTACTGGATTGGTTTGGTTTGAGGTTGGTATTGGACCGGGTTTGGGTGCCAATTTCCCTTTTTTTGACGGGACCATTGAGGATTGTTTTTAAAGAGAAGAAAAAGTTTTGCCATTTATGGTTTCCTAATTTATTAGGTAATCAGAAGAAAAGGGGCCCCCGCTTTAATGATCGAAACCACGATCACATTAACAAAAAGCCCGGGTGGTTTTAAAGGGCCGGGGCAAGTTTTTGGGTTCCACCCTCCCAAACCTTTTCCCGGCAGCTTTCGGGAACCGGGTGGCCTGGAAGCATGGAGGAAGGGGACGGGAACCCTTAAACAACCGGAGGAGGGGGGGGACCCTTTTGGGAATTTGGGAGGTTTTTTGCAACACCCCCCGTTTTCCGTATCTCCCGCCCATTTCTTTTCACCGAACCATGGCGGATCATTTTGGGAAGAAAAGGACGAAAGGGGAGTTTTTTGCCCACAATTATTTCGGAAAATTTTAAGGGGGGGATAATAGGGGAACCCTAAAACCCCGATTCGGTCATAGCCATTATCGCAAATTGCTAGGGAAACCGGGTTGGAAGGATATAGGCGGGGAAAAAATTTTTCCTTAGGTGGATCGAAACCAATCTGATAATGTATTTAGGCAAATCCGAGCCATTTAAAAAACTTTTCTCAAGGTTGGACAATTGTGGGCAAAGGAGAATGGAAGAAAACCAAGGAATTTCCGGATCTAAGGGGATTCTAAATTCCTTTGAATTTCTTTTTGGATTTTTGGGAAATAACCAACTGGTATTTTTGGAAAAATAATCCCGCGAATGGGAAAAAAAGCTAAGGTCCAGGGCCATTATTGCAATCCGTTTAAAAATTGGGCCTTGATCCCAAAAAGTCAAAATTTTTCTAAAAGTTTGATGGATGGTCCCTTTGTAACCTGGAAATTAAACCCAATTCCAGATTGGGATCAAAGGGCCAAGAATGATCTTTTTTTGAAACCATTGGAATTGGACGTGGGTAAAGTATTTAGCTTGTTTAGGGCCCATAGGTTGTTCTGAATATCATTATTCCACCGTTCCTAGTTTTGGTTGGGATTAGGCTTGTCCGGTTGGTAATTTGGTGGGTAAAAGTACAATGGAAGGGGTCCAAAATGGGAATTGGACAATTTATTCTGAAAACTAAAGTTTTTTTGGGGAAAATGGAGGAATACCAACCTGAAAGTTTTTTAAGTGAATGTAATGCCAATTGCAAGAACTTGGGGCCAAAATTTTAATTTTGGGGTAATTTTATTTTGCCATGCATAATCCCATGCTCAATGGTTCTTAAAGTTTCAATGAAGGTTGCCTTTCTAACAATGGGGTTTCATATTCAATCAGATTCTTTATAATAATTTTTCCTGCTATCATTGGTTTTTGCCAAATATTGAAACGGACTTGGGTGTGGGAAGGCAATTTATCTTTTTGAAGCTAATGGTTTGATAGAGCCAATTTATTTTCAAAAAATTTCTAGATTTGGGAGGTGACCCCAGTTTTCCCGGAAAAACCAATGTAAATATTTTGTTATTTAAATCCTGATGGCCCCAAAAAAGGCTTAAAAGAAAATAAATTAAAAATAACAGATTTTGGAAAAAATAGTTGAAATGTCCCAAAATCGTTTGTTTTTTAGAAAAAATTTGTTAATGTACCAAATTTGCTTCCAATAAAAAAGATCCAAAAAATTTTACATTCTTTTCCGGGTCCCAAAACTTTAAAAATTTCCCCATTCAAGAAAATTCAGCTTTTGGTATAACATGTTTCCAATGATAAGTATTTGCTTATTCCTACCCAAAAATTGTGGCTTTATATTCCATAGCTTTTCCCCCCCCTAATATTTGTTCACCCATTAGGTTTGTTTCCCGTCAATTTAAGGAACCGCATTGAATCTGGTTTGGACCTTCAAATTTAACATATTTGTTGAAAGCAATTTTAACAAAGGAAAAAATTTAAGCTGCTTATGGAAATGAACAATTTATATCAAGGAAAAAATGAACTTATCCAATTTTTGAAAATTTTTGATGAACAAAGATTGCTTTGATTGGAAAATTTAGTCAAAATAAGAACTTTTTGCAAAAAATAGTTGAATGCTTTTAAGAAATAAACCAAAACTTGTTTTAGGTTGACTAATTGCCCAATAAAAGAAAAAAAGAGTTTTAAACAAACATTGCCTTTAGAATTGACAACTCTTAAGAAAATAATTTGCATAAAAGAATTTTTCATTTAAACTAGACAGGTTTGAAGATCACGAAAGCAGAACCCACCCACGACCCCGGGGTGGTGGTCGCGACCGGGGCTCCCTTTTCCCAACCCCGAAAAATGTTGCGAAAGAGGATGGTCCAATTGGGCCGGCAGCTTTTAAAGGTTTTGTCCCTTTCCCAAAAATCAAATTTTTTTAAGCAAAAATTCATTGAAGCTCTGGTAAACTGCTTAAAGAAAAAAATTGAAATGTTATGAATCTGGTTTGGGAACACAACAAGTTTTAACGTGCGGGCTAAGGAAGGCATTCCCTTTGGGGAAAAGGAGTCGAAATAAAAAACCAAGAGCATTTAACAGGGGAAAATTGAGCTTACCATTGTTTTATTAAAAAAAAAAAACAGCTAAAATACGGGTAAACGTATTAAAAAAGAAACCCCAATTGAACAGCCAACTACGGCCAAGGGCGTTGCAAATTTGAAGTCTTCATATCTGGGAAACACTAAAAAGGAATTTCAAACCCAAACAGAAAGAAAAACTAGGACAACCGGGGGATTGGGTGGTGGCCCCCTTTAGGGTTTGAGGGGAAAGAAATGCGCAAGAAATGTTCCGGAGGCCAAACCCCCTAAAAGGGGTTTCCCGGGGCCCTAAAACTTCACCTTCTTTTAAAACCAAAAGGATTTTGGGTTTGTCCCCCTGGGGGCCCAACCCATAAGCTAGTGTGCTCAGGGTCCCCGGGCGGTGGGGGTTTGTCCTCCAGAGGGACCTTTTTAAGCCAAAGAAGGAGTTCCAATGAAGGAAACAGGGGCAAAAAAAACCGGGGGCACCCAATTAAAACCAAAAAAAAAAAATCACCCCATATTTAAACCCGGGGGAAAATTAGAAGGCCCTCATTCCCAAACCACGGTTTAACCCGGGGGGAAACGCCGTAAGTCCCTTTGTTCTCAGCCAAATTTGGGCTTCCCTTATAAGGGGTCCCTCCCCCAAAAAGCAAAACTAAACTTTTTCACTCTTCTTTCACTGGGTGCGGGGCCTCAGGTTTATTAGGAAAGAAATGCAGGGCTGGCCCAAAATAGCAAAACAAATAAATCCCCAAAAATTTCCTTTTTTAAAAAACACTTTTAATAGGTGAGGGAAATTTTGAACTTCCAAGAACTCTATTCACTAGTAAGAATTGAAAAGGGATCCCACCAAATTTTCGTCTCCACACTAAAGTTGAGACATTTCCTTCTTCCCAAAGGGGGAGATCCTACCCAACCTTTCAGATTTCTGAAAAATTCAAATGGGCTTTAACCAGCCAATGGGTGTTCCAAAAATTTCGGACAACAAAGCTTCAATGGTTAAAAACCTTAAATTTATCCCTCCTGGTTTAGGAAGATTGCACTTCATTGGATTTTAAAAACCCATCTGGCCAAATTCTTCCAACCTAATTGGACCGATAAACATTCCCTTTGTGAACAACCAATTGGGGCTATAATTACCTGATGCTTAATCCAACAGTGATTAGTAAAAGGTCCCCTTTTTTTTTAATAACCAATGCTCTATTTTATTTTTTACAGCTTTAACCTTCTTGAAACTTTGACTTATGTTACCTTTGGCATCCTTTCTTCAATTTATTTGAGTTTAAAATACCTACGGTTTTCAACCGGCAATTTTTCCCCAATTGCCGGGTGTATTATTAGTAGGATTCTTCCCAGTTCACCCTTAAGTTCTTTTGAAGACTTCCAAAAGGTCCCCTCCATAGGAATCAAATTCCCGGTTTATTATAATTGGAATGGTTTGATCATTAACCTTAAGCACCTTTGGGTGCCCTTATTTCCATAAAAGGGATCCTTTCAAATAAAAACTCCTCAGATTTCCAATGCACTCCTTTTAACAAAGTCTTTTCAATAGAAAAGAATGGGGACAAGGTTTCAAGCCCCTTTTGGAATTTTCAATTGGCTTACAATTTTAATTTTTAAGAAAACCTAACTTTTTGGAAGGGGTCTTTGGTCCAAGCTTCGCTTCTTTGGAATTGGCACATTGACTTTAGCCAAACAACCTCATTTTAAGTAGATAAGAGAGCTTTAACCCTTTTTTCTCCCATTCCTCGAATGGAGTTATCTCTTTGTTCTTTGTGGGAACTCGGTTTAGGACATGACATGCCGTCATCAAGGGCGTGGCGGGACTCACAAATGGTTACATCACCTACATTCCAAAAAGTTTATATAATTTGGTTTGGAAGCAAAATATCTATATCAAAGAAGCATGCATGGTAAAGCTGCATTAAATGAAAGAAACATATGCAAAATGCTTATGAATCATGGATATTGGAAGCACTAATCTGAGCTACCTCGGCATAACTAGTAGCATGTAGAAGCATAAGGATAGGCATTCGACATTGTGGGGAGTAAGGTAGTATAGAATATTAACCAATGATGCATGGTTGGCATCATGTGTTGGAAATATGAGCAATTTACCATATGATTTTATTAATGAAATACTAGATAAAGCATGACTAAAATAGCGAGAGATAAAACAAGTCATGCAATCGTGCGAGAGAAGGTAAACAACATCGCAAATATGAACTAGAACCAAACATATCTAGGCAGACGGTAGAGCAAGTTGCATATATGAAGTAGAACTTAACATATCTAGGGCAAATACTAGAACAAGGAACTGTGGCAAGACCTCTAACAGAAAGAGCAAGAACACGTACGGGACAGCAGCAGCAGTAGCACTGGACTTAGGGTCGGTGTCCTCGCCAGCCATGTCGTCGAGGAGGTTGTCGACGTCGGGGAAGAAGTCGTCGGAGTCTGGGGCGTCCGTGACGAAGAAGTCAGTAGTCGCGCGAAGCGCTTCCAAAACCTTATCACCCTTCTCCCGTACAGGACTCAAAGAGGTGCCGTTTCAGAGGCCTACTTGTCAGCAACAGAGACGAGCGCCAAGAGGGGGTTCAAGCAATGGGCCGGCCCAAGAGACAACCTCGCCTCTCGGCTCGGCTTGCTGGGCCAGAGTGGATCCATTAGTTTTGTATTTAAACCTGTAAGTGATAAGATCAAGGTGGCGATGGCATAAAGGATAGGCGTTGCGTGTGTGGTGTACGCTCCTGCGTGAGCTGATATCCTTCCTCCTCCTCTCGCATTCAACTCTGTAGCTCCAGATCCATGGCCGCGGCCTAATACAAACCCTAGCCCTCACAATCTGGCACCAGAGCCATCCTTCCCTAGCCAGTTTCCGCTCTGGATCTCCCCGGTCATCGCCATCACACCCGACTCGCTGACCGACGGCGAGTCGAAGCCATGGAGAAAATTTCTCCCGAGGCGAAAGCGATATCGATCTCCTTTGGGCGATTCGGCGCCGCTCTGTCCGGGACCACGGCGGAGGCGCGGTGAGGAGCTGTCGATGGTCTTCGTAAGCTTCGAATCAAGTTGGACCTGCTCTCCGGCGCGCATCGGCGATGTCAAGCTGTCCATAAGCGTCGACCTGGACGAACTACGTGGCGAGATCGGCGCTGATAGAGGAGCGGTTTCGTCTCCTACCGCGCCACCGTCTCCGTGGGAGACCGCCGCGCACACCGGATCGAGTGGATCTGAAGGTACTCGATCTAAAGCGGGCGAGAGAATTCAAGCCCGGATATGTACCTCCACCTTCCCGGTATGGCTGTCGATCCAGTCCCTTATTTCGCCAAATTGTACCTATCGGCGAAAAGATTTGGCGGTACCAAGCAAATCTTTGTGAGTTTTGGTCCCGAATTGAACTGCCCGATTCGATTATTCGAACCCAAAATTATGGCAGTCTCGCTGTGAGGATTATTTCAGGTTTTGGAACACTCTGCAGATTCAGTGGATACCTTTTGCTTCAGCTCTCTTTGAAGGCACTGCTGCTCGTTGGCTTTAATCAGTACAGCGTCGGGCACCTAACTTATCTTGGGTTGAATTTTGTGAGATGTTGCAGTCACGTTTTGGGCGCAACAAACACCAGAATATCCTGAGGCAATTGTTCCATGTGCGTCAGACTAGTTTTGTTGAAGATTATGTGGGCGATTTTACGAGTTGTATGACCCGATTAGCTGCGTATGAAACTAACCCCAATCGATTGCATTATGTGACCCGGTTCATGGAGGCTTAGCACCATCGATCGAGGCTCATGGTGGGCATCCGGCAACTGCGAGACTGGACTCAGCTTATGCCACAGCGCATTAGCGAAGAATTGGGAGATAATTCAGCAAAAGTCGATTAATGCAGTCAAAGTAAATGCAACTCAGTTTTCTCGGCGGGGCGGTGACCAATTAAATAATGGAGGACAAGCGATCCCACGAATTGCGGCACCTGCGCATCGAAGATCGTTAGTGCGCCTTCGTGCTTCTGAAAATCAAAGGTTTATGGTTCATTTGTGGGGAAGCGATGGGCAAGGAACACAAATGTAAGCGGAAGTGCAGCTTCATGTGGTAAAGAGATGTTGGATTATGTCCAAAGTATGCCATCGAACACGATGACTTCGAGAAGATTCGATTCTTTGCTGAAGCAAATGCCATCAGTATTTCTGCTGCAGCCATGGGAGAACTATCAGCTCTAGCAACTACCACTATGAAAGTGGAGGTTTATCTGCAGGGCAAATCTCTGGTGTTCTTGGTTGACTTTGGTAGCACCCACATTTCTGGATTATCGGTTGCAACTTGATTAAGGGCATCTCCGGATGCCGGTCGGAGATAGTTAAGGTAGCTAATGGTGATCTGGTTTCTTGCAATCAACAATTACTGAATGGTAGTTGGTGCTGTGATGGACATGAATTTGTCAGCAACTTTAAAATATTTCCTCTGGGAACTTATGATGGCATATTGGGCTCATAGCCCTATGCAAATTGATTGGGCTGCTCATTGGATGTCATTCCAATTAAAGAGAAGCGTTATAACACTGTTGGGCCAGGATGCTGCCCCTCAAATGATGGCATTGATTGAACTGTCAGCTATGTTAACTACTAAAAATACTGAAGAAACTAATATACCTCCTGAAGTTAAACAGTTGTTGTAATAGTTTGCTCCAGTATTTGAAGCTCCAACTGGGTTGCCACCTAGAAGAAAATATGATCACACAATTCCCCTAGTTCCTGGAGCTCAGCCTGTATACAGTAGACCTTACAGAATTCCTCTAGTTCTAAAAGATGAAATGGAAAAGCAGGTCAAAGAAATTTTTGCAGCTGGAATTATCAGACCAAGCAACAGTGCTTTTTCTTCCCCCATGATTATGGTGCAGAAAAAAGACAAAACATGGAGACCAGTATTTGACTATAGGAAATTAAATGCCATCACAATTAAAGGCAAGTACCTCATCCCAATTATTGATGAACTCTGGATGAGCTTGCGGTGCTTGTTGGTTTTCTAAGTTGGACTGAGATTAGGATATCACCAAATCAAGTTGGCACCGGAGAAGAGCACAAGACGCTTTCCAAACTCATATTGGTCATTTTGAATTTTTAGTGTTATCATTTGGCCTTCTTGGTGGACCTAACACCTTCAACTTTGGTATGAATGATACCTTGGCTCCCTGCATCAGGAAGTTTGTATTGGTCTTTTTTTATGACATACTTGTGTGCAGTGCTTCCTATGAGTTACACCTACAGCACTTGGCTGATGTACTGAAGCTCTTACTCCAACACCAGTTGCAGGTAAAATTATCTAAATGTGCTTTTGCTCAGACCAAGATTTCATATCTTGGGCACATTATTAGTGGGCAGGGAGTGGCCACTGATCCTGCAAAAATTTCTGCCATAAAGGATGGCGGTGCCCCAATCTTCTAACGAAGTTAGAGGATTTTTAGGTCTTTGAGGATATTCTGAAAGTTTATATCTCATTATGGTATCTTGAGCAAACCTTGTCATATCTGTTGAAAAAAGGGGTTCCATTCCATTGGACGGATAATGAAAACCAAGCTTTCATGCTCCTCAAACAAGCTCTAATGTCAGCTCCTATATTAGCATTGCCAGATTTCTCACAGAAATTTGTGGTGGAAACTGATGCTTGTGATATAGGAGTTGGAGCTGTACTTATGCAAAAAGGGCATCCTATTGCTTATGTCAGTAAAGCATTGGGCCCTAGAAACCAAACATTATCTGTATATGAAAAAGAATACCTGGCAATCTTATTGGCAGTGGAACAGTGGAGACAATACACGCAAGTGTCGAGTTTGTCATCTGGCCGATCAAAGGAGTTTGGCTTGTTTAATTGAACAAAGGTTGCACACGGATGGCGTGACTCGACCAAACTGTTGGGCTTGCAATATTCCATTGAATACAAGAAGGGTGTGGAAAAGCAGTCTGCAGATTCCATGTCAAGGAGACCTCCTATACTGCGATGTCTTACGAGTTGCGATACTTATCGTGGCACAACCAGTTTGGTTAGAGGAGATTGCGCAAAGTTATTGCAATGATCCCTTTGCAAATGAACTGATACAGCAGCTCACGGTATCTCCAACCTGCAATGATAAGTTCTCTCTTCGGGCTGGAATGCTTAAACAAGGAAAAAGTGTCTGGGTGGGGAACAATCCTTCTCTCCATAACAAAATTTGTGCTGCTCTTCATGACAGCCCACTGGGTGGTCACTCAGGTTTCCCAGTGACATACAAGCATATCAAACAACTATTCAAATGGAAGAAAATGAGGGGATTCATCAAAAATTATGTGCAACAGTGCCTTACCTGTCAGCAAGCTAAACCTGAACGAGTGCCATACCCTGGTCTTCTGCAGCCTCTGCCCGTTCCTTCACTTCCTTGGGAGATGATCACGATGGATTTTGTGGAAGGGCTGCCCACATCAGGGTGTTACAACTGCTTGCTTGTGGTTATTGATAAGCTATCCAAGTATGGGCACTTTATTCCTCTGCACCATCCGTTCACTGCGGAAATTGTGGCTGATGCATTTCTGAACTTTGTCTAGAAGCTACATGGCATGCACCTGTCCATTGTGTCCGACCGCGACAAAATATTCACCAGCAAATTCTGGAGCGAGCCTTTTCAGAAATCTGGGATCATTCTTCGAATGAGCTCAGCTCGACATCCTCAATCTGATGGGCAAACCGAGCGAGTGAATCAGCAGGTGGAGTGCTTCTTGCGCTGTTTCGTCAGTGGACACCCGACTCATTGGGCAAAGTGGATTCCCTTGTGTGAATATTGGTATAATACCAACTAGCATTCAGCAACAGGGAAGACACCGTTTGAAGTTATCTATGGGCACGTTCCTCGCCACTTTGGCATATCACCTGATGATGCTATTGAGAATGGTGATCTGCAACAGTGGATATCTGATCGTACTATTGTTCTAGACTCTGTGAAGCAGCATTTGCTTCGAGCTCAACAAAGAATGAAACACCAAGCTGACAAACATCATTCTGATCGGGAGTTTGTGGTCGGTGACAAGGTATTTCTGAAACTGCAACCATATCTTCAGTCGTCAGTGGCTCCTCGGGCAAATCATAAACTGGTGTTTAAGTTTTACGACCCGTTTGCTATTCTGGAGCAAATCGGGCAAGTTGCTTATCGCCTGGACTTACCAGCTACAAGCAAGGTCCACCACATATTCCATGTATCCTGTTGAAGAAGGTGCTAACTCCAAACTGTCAAGTTCTACCTCTGCTTCCCTCACGGCGATCGGTTTCAGGTGCACGAGCAAGTTTTGAGGTGCACGAGCAAGTTTTGCAACAACAAGTGGTGTGTCGTGGCTCGATTCCGTAGTTCAAGTCTGATCAAATGGAACTCAGCACCGAGTGGAGTTGGCTACTTGGGAAGACAAAGTTGCCACTGCAGACAAAGGTTTCCATGAGCTCGGCTTGGGGTAAAGCCGTGTCAAGGGAGGAGGATTGTCGACCATGAGAGCAGCGCCAAGAGGGGTTCAAGCAATGGGCGGCCCAGAGACAACCTCGCCTCCGGCTCGGCTTCTTTGGGCGAGTGGATTCATTAGTTTTGTATTTAAACACATGTAAGCGATAAGATCGAGGTGGCGATGGCATAATGGATAGGCTTGCGTGTGTGGTGTGCGCTCCTGCGTGAGCAGCTCTCCTTCCTCCTCCTCTCGCATTCAACTCTGTAGCTCCAGATCCATGGTCGTGGCCTAATACAAACCCTAGCCCTCACACTACTTTCCCGACCTACGGCTCATTCCCGCAACCCGCGGCACGTCGTGACGAGGCGTGGCGAGGCGGGTGGTGGAGGAGGAGCGCTCGTGAATGTCCCTCTTGTTCTCATGCTCATACATGTGAAAACATCCTCCCTTATAAGGAGGTCCAACTCCCACCAAACTAGCAATATGAGACTAAACTTTAGTTCCACCTCTTGCCTTGCACGAATGGGCTGCGTGGGCCTCTAGAATTTATTAGGAATTTCTGAAACTGCTATTGAGCTGGCCCAAAATAGACAAAATTCTAGCATCATGCAGTGCAAAACATCTGTACATTAGAAACATATGTGACAAATGAGACGGCTTTGATCTAATACAACGTAAATGGCAGGATGTATCGGACAGATTTGAGAAGCATGATTGAAGTACGGCAGTACATCTATGGCAGAAGCATATATATACATAGGATACATCGGAAGTTTGGGGACACATGTTGATTGTCATATGTTTGGGGACACATGTTGATTGTCATATGCTTCAACTTGCAATGCAGTTTGATTGGTTAACTTGATACAATTTTTAGTTTGTTTTCCACCAAAACTCCCGCTATTGTTTTTTAGAAGCTGGATATTTTAAAAACCTATTAATATATAACATATATTTTAGTATATTGTTTAATATGTGTTTTATAAAAAGGTTTAGTGAAAGAAATATTTAGTGTGTATTAAAAATGTTAGTATATTGAAAAATGTTCAATGTGACTCTGGGCACAGCGGTTTCTCGGCCTGTTCTTTAAGGTATCTTTGGGATGTTATTATGGAAGATCGATGGCTGACATGCATGAGCTACACAAGGGCAAATTCTTCTCCTTTGGCGGTTGAACTCATCGATCATTTCATTGCTACCCAAGAAAGACAGATCCTTGGAAGTGGCAGATTTTCGACCGATCAACCTAATTCATGGTCTGCTAAAACTTTTGCCAAGGTTACGGCGGTCCGCCTTGCTCCGTTATTACAGGCTAGTCTCGCAAGTTCGAGTGCTTTCGTCGGAGAAGTATACATGAAAACTTCAAGTTTGAGCGTAATATCGCTTGCGTTTGTTACATCGTCGGAAAATCCGGATGTACTTATGAAGATCGACATCTCCAAAGCCTTTGATACTTTATCACAGGAATTTATTATCAATTTGTTGATTCGGAGAGGTTTTGGGCGGAGATGGTGCTCATGGATTTGTGGCCTCATGTGCACGGCCTCATCCTCGGTTCTGGTCAATGGTGAGACTTGTGACCCCTTTGCGTTGGCTTGTGGTGTAAGACAAGGCGATCCACTATCACCGGCACTCTTCATCCTAGCTATGGACACGCTTCAGGCTATGCTACATTTGGCTACCAGACACAACCTACTCTCGGGTTTGGGGCTTGGGAGCAATGTGCCAAGGGCTTCGTTCTTCGCGGACGACGCGATTCTTTTCTTCTGACCTATCCCGAGTGACATGCAGGTGATTTCTGCCACTCTAAAGCTGTTTGGTGAAGCCACTGGACTTCGTGTCAACCTACAAAAGAGCACCATTACTTGCATCAGGACGAGTGACACCATCGCCGAGGGGGTGGCACATCACTTTTCCTGTCAGCTAAAACCTTTTCCCATTCAATATTTGGGGCTCCCTCTGTCAATTTTCAGATTACAGTGCCAACATATCCTACCGCTCATAAACAAATACTCCAGCAGGATGAAAGGGTGGAAGCCAAAGATGCTTGCACTCGCGGGCCGTGTGGCACTTATACAATCTGTATTGATGGCACTACCCCTGCACTTTCTTTCAGTACTACCACTGCCGGCATGGGCTTTGGAAATTATCAACAGGAGGTGTAGGGGCTTCATTTGGAAAGGGGAAAATGAGATTAGTGGTGGTCATTGCCTTCTGCCTTGGGCTAGAGTGTGTATGCCGAAGGAGCATGGCGGCCTGGGGATTTTGAATTTGAAGTGGTTAGGTTCGGCTCTGCGTTGCCGATGGCCATGGCTGCGCTGGGACCCTGAGGAGCGACCATGGCGGATGTTGCCGGACGGTCAGGAGGGAGAGGTAGCGGCCATTTTCATTGCGGCCACGTCCGTGTGCTTGTGGGGTGGAGAGCGGGCCAAGTTTTGGACGGACAATTGGTTGCCGGAGGGTGGCTCCATTGCGACCATGGCCCCGACCCTCTTTTCTTTTGTCAAGAAACCGGGCCGCACTGTCCGGGACGCCCTTCAGAATCACAGCTGGGTCCGAGACATCTTTGGTGGAGTTTCAGTCATAGCCATTGCACAATATCTCACCGTATGGGACATTACTCGAATATCTCATTGGCCTTTGGTGTGCGGGTCGTCTATCATGGAAGCTGATGAAGGTCATCTCTTCTTTGTTAAGAGTGCTTACAACATGTCCTTTGTTGCCTCGGTCGCCGCCTGCTACAAACCAATTTGGAAGTCCAAAGCTCCTCCGAGATGCAAGTTTTCATGTGGCTGGTGGTGTATCGCGGTGCGACAGCGGACAACTTGGAGGCGGAGGCTGGCCCTCAAGCGGCAACTGCCGCTGTGTCTCGTGACACGGAGGACTGCACACACCTATTCGTGCACTGCAGGTTCACGCAGCAGGTTTGGCTCTTGTTGAGAGATTGGACAGGCGGATTTTCAGGTGCGAAGGATCGTTTCATCGATCTGAAGACTGGTGGCTACAAATAGGTAAGGTTGTTCCCAAGCCTATGCGTCGTAACTTTGACACAATCTCCATCTTGATTCACTGGAGGATTTGGAAGGAAAGGAATTCCAGAATTTTGAGCAGCAAGCGAGCAGTCCCTTGAGTTTTGAAGTCATCGAGAAGATATTGGGATATGGAGGCGGCTGGCTGTATTACAGACATCTGACCTGATCAAAGCGGTTTCTTGAGTCGCTGTTTTGCTTCATTTTATTTTGTTTGACGGTTGTTGCCGTCCTCCCTGTATTTTCGGAACGTCTCAGTTCCGTGGGTTCCCAGCTTCTAGTTCGCCTAGACTGCTAACCCTTGTTGTACTGCTTCTTCTTCCTTTCTTCTAATAAAATTCGGCCTATGGCCCTTCGACATTTTCTCAGCATATCGCTATCTTCTCTTTTGCAAAGATACACTTGAATCCGAGATCAGCGTTGTTTTAGAAGGACTGAGAATGAGCATGCAACGGTCAAGGTTACCTATTGTTATTCAATCTAACAGTTTGCTGAATTGACGGACAACTCGTTGGATCTTTCAACTTATGGACATCTAATACTGGAAATCAAAAAAGCTTCTGGAACCTCATGAGTTTATTCCGCAGAAAATTAAACGTCGTTAAAATAGGGTTGCTCATAGTCTTGCCAATATTGGCCATACAGGAGGTAACACAGCTTGCTTGTTGGTTGCACCATGCTCCAGACAGTGTTTCTACCTTTGTATTAGCAGACTGTAACACTATTACCGAGGAATAAAACCCACCATTCTCCTATAAAAAATGTTTATCGTATACTAAAATGTTCAGTGTGTACATAAAAAAAAATCGCCGTATATTGCAAAACCTATATAAATAATAAATATGCAAGAAGGAAAAACCTAAGAAACCTAAGATCTGGAAAAATATAATAAGAAACAAAAAGACACACATAATAAAAAGATAACAGTCAGAAAAGTCATCGAAGGGGGCGAGCGAACTGGGACGTGTCTGAAACTAGGGTATAGAAACAAATCTACCTCTACATTGGCACAAAAATCGAATGGTACAGAGGGCGCTATTTTTCGTTGCTTTTATTTCCGTGTCTAACTGACAAGTGGGACTCATACAGCGCAGAGGAAGAGTGCCACACAGTCAGGCGAGTTAACAGCGACACGGAAATTGTATCAAATTGTGTTGTTAGATAAGTTATTGTACCATTTTTCTGGGTTTTTTTAGTCAGGGGCGGAGCCAGGATTTGAACATGAGGGGGGCGAGAAACCAATGGTTAGAATGAAAGAAATATCATGACATGTTAAGTCTCGTAATAACGTTGAGGACAAAGCATAAGAAATATTCATAGACCTATAAAATGAAGTTACATATCTATTAGCTTAAACTCAGCTCTACGACCACCAGTGTCGAACAAATTGATTATCTCATCAGATGTGATCTTTGCAGCTATTTCCTTCCCAATATAGACGACCATGTAATGCCGAAGAAAGTCATCTCCCATTCTGTTTCGAAGACGTGTCTTGACTAGTTTCATAGCTGAAAAAGCTCGCTCGGTTGTCGCGGTTGACACGGAAGAGTTATGACCAACCGTAGTAATCTATCAACCATTGAGTGCGTAGCAGCTTTACCTGTATTTAATAATCAAGGAGTCAAATAAACAAAAGTTATGAACAACTGCACTAGTCTATCATTCATTCAACCATTGAGTATGTAGCAACTTTACCTGTTTTAAATAATCCAATAGTCAAATCAGCAAGGGAAGGCGAACTCTTTAGCTCCGGATGGTTGCAAACATCAAGCTGGAAATGGGGAAGTTGAGACTCCAAATGAACTCGTTCTTGACTAGAAAAGTCAGCAGGATAAAATTTTTCCACTAATGTGCATATATTAGAACCGTCAAATGAGTCATGCCGTGGATCCAAAGATGCACAAAGTGTCAAAAGCTCTGTGTTTTGAACACGAAGCGATCATTTAGCTCAACCAATTGCTGATCTATGGCAACATTGAACACATCTGCTTTGTAGTGATGTAATGTAGTAGTGTTATCATGTTTGTTGCGAGACTTTGTTACGTCTACATACCTACAAATCACATCATATATTAGTAAATATGATAAATAATATTCTATATTATATGAACAAGAAAATATATGTTACCTGCTATTCAGATCAGGGATGTCAATCTCATGCTTCAAACAAAAGATTGAACCTCCTGAAGAAGGGATCCCAACCATCTTCTCTCAGCTTACCAAGTAGCACCTTTGTGGTTGAGACCAAATCTAATGCATTCAGAATATCTAGTGACTTCTTTTGGAGTGTTTGACATAAAACATCAGTGATTTTCATGATTTTCTCCATTAGATGTAAAATGAACACAAAATCAAATGACATAATTATTTTTAGGGCTCCTCGGCATCTCCTCTAGAATATTTGAGGCTGCACGGTCATTTGCTATACTCCTTAGGACCTCAACTGTGGCGCCAAACATCTTCGTAAACTCTGAATTGACTTGAAGTGGGAACTCCATCTAGTGTCACCAGGTCTTTGTAAAGTTCCTATCTGATTTTGCCCTTTTCTGTATCGAGTTCTCCCAATTCAATTTCGCGTGCAATCTCCGCAGCTTTATTTGCTAACAACTCATCATTACGTTTAGTCGATCGCTAACAACATTTATAATGAAATTTGCATTTTGGAAAAAGTTATGCACATCATGTACCTCCCTTGACGCGGCAACAAGCGCTAAGCATAATGATGAGCCATGCAATGCACATAATATGCATAAGGGCAGTCATTCAGAATTAGAGCCTTCAATCCATTCCATTCACCTCTCATATTACTTGCCCGTCATAGCCTTGTCCTCTAATGTCTTGGACATTCAAATTATTATCGAGAAAGGACTTTGCAAATTGCCTTCTTGAGAGTCAAAGCAGTAGTGTCGGTGACATGAATTACATCAAGAAAACGCTCTGTATGAACCCCTCGGTGCTCGGAATCGAAGAACCAATGCCATTTGCTCTTTCTTTGATTCATCTCGTGCCGTCTACCATTATGCAGAACTTGCTAGTACCAATTTCATCTCTAATTTTTCCTTAACTCTACTAGAAAGTAATGTGAGGATTTCTAGTTGCTTTGTATGAGAGGTGTACCGCATTCCTTGGAGCATTTTCCAAAACAACTGCATTCACCTCTTTGCTATAAGAAGCCAAGAACCTCACCGGATGAAGAAAATTACCCTGATTACTTGATCCGGAGATTCGTCATGGCCTCTATAAGCACAAGCTTGGAATGTTAACCATCGATGAAATCAACAAGAAAAATAGTCATAACTTGCTTTAATGTACATTATAAAATATTTGAATTCTCAAAACAGAAAAGTTTGCTTACTTGATGCAATCAATTGTAACTTTAAGCCTTAGCCTTGCATCTGCGACCTTTTTGCACACACTTTCACCATTGACTTGTCAATGTGAGTCAAACTATTTTCAGATTATCATGACACCGCTGAGAAAAGTTATGGCGGAGTTGGAATCTTTGCCCATGTGAGTTAAGAAAGCACATTCGTTTCCATCATTCACCTTCTTCCAATTATTAAATCCCTTGTTGTGAATGCATCGAGCCACACCTTCCACTTGGCTTTTTGTGAAGAGAAAACAAGGTAGGCGATGCATACGATGTGTTTCCATCGAATACTCAAGCCAAGGAAAAGAATTGAAATAACTGTATTGAAATCGCGACGATTTTTCCTGGTTTATTATATGGATATTCTCTCATGTATGGTTGATAAGCTCCTTCAAAATATAGAAGCGGCGTGCTTCTTCTTGCTCATCATGAGGGAGTTCCCAAATTTCTTTGGCGCATACGGGGTCCCTTACATATTTTGTGCTTTCAATTGTACCTTCTCCTGCTGCAACTTCTTCCGGTGCCACAACTTGTTGCTCATCGGTTTGCATATCAACAGGAATATCATTTGTTTGGTTATCTGCAACAGGTTGCTCCTCAGATGGAATCACATTTTCGGCACCAGTAGTGTTGGAGCTTGAAGTTGACCCAAGCGGCGTGAAAAAAATTTATCCCCTAGTTGTTGGTGCTTTTCGCTTCCTCATTGACTACTATATAAAGGAAAACCATGATTAATAGATTAATTCACTATTCTGTAGACAACACTAACACACCAGATTAGGATAGTAGGATTTTAATTCATAATAACTGATAGCTACAAGTGCGTAGTGGTACCTTCCTCTATCTGATCTTCCTTTTCACTACAAAACTCGATGTAATGAAGCCTCCTTCTCTTCTCGAGTACTCCTCCTTAGTCCTTACACTTTGGACACACAGCGGACAAAGGCGACAGATCAGCGCAGACGATAGGGCAGGGGCGGCGCGGCGTGGTGGGTGGTGGCGCCTTACTGGCGGCGGCGGCGGGCGGCCCGGTGGTGGTGGCAGCGGCGAACAATGCCCTAGTGCAGGACACGATCAATGGATGGATTGATCGCATGGCGCATGGATGGATTGACAATGAGTCAATGAGTCAATGACATGGGCTATTGGGCTTTCGGTCTAGAATAGTTATTATATTAGTACTCATATGGGCTAATTTCTCTAAAATAATCTTATATGCAGGGCGGAGCGAGTTTGAACATGAGGGGGAGAAACCAATGGTTAGAATGAAAGAAATATCATGACATGTTAAGTCTCGTAATAACGTTGAGGACAAAGCATAAGAAATATTCATAGACCTATAAAATGAAGTTACATATCTATTAGCTTAAACTCAGCTCTCGACCACCAGTGTCGAACAAATTGATTATCTCATCAGATGTGATCTTTGCAGCTATTTCCTTCCCAATATAGGCGACCATGTAATGCGAAGAAAGTCATCTCCCATTCTGTTTGAAGGCGTGTCTTGACTAGTTTCATAGCTGAAAAAGCTCGCTCGGTTGTCGCGGTTGACACGGAAGAGTTATGACCAACCGTAGTAATCTATCAACCATTGAGTGCGTAGCAGGTTTACTGTATTTAATAATCAAGGAGTCAAATAAACAAAAGTTATGAACAACTGCACTAGTCTATCATTCATTCAACCATTGAGTATGTAGCAACTTTACCTGTTTTAAATAATCCAATAGTCAAATCAGCAAGTGAAGACGAACTCTTTAGCTCCGGATGGTTGCAAACATCAAGCTGGAAATGGGGAAGTTGAGACTCCAAATGAACTCGTTCTTGACTAGAAAAGTCAGCAGGATAAAATTTTTCCACTAATGTGCATATATTAGACACGTCAAATGAGTCATGCCGTGGATCCAAAGATGCACAAAGTGTCAAAAGCTCTGTGTTTTGAACACCGAAACGATCATTTAGCTCAACCAATTGCTGATCTATGGCAACATTGAACACATCTGCTTTGTAGTGATGTAATGTAGTAGTGTTATCATGTTTGTTGCGAGACTTTGTTACGTCTACATACCTACAAATCACATCATATATTAGTAAATATGATAAATAATATTCTATATTATATGAACAAGAAAATATATGTTACCTGCTATTCAGATCAGGGATGTCAATCTCATGCTTCAAACAAAAAGATTGAACCTCCTGAAGAAGGGGATCCCAACCATCTTCTCTCACTTACCAAGTAGCACCTTTGTGGTTGAGACCAAATCTAATGCATTCAGAATATCTAGTGACTTCTTTTGGAGTGTTTGACATAAAACATCAGTGATTTTCATGATTTTCTCCATTAGATGTAAAATGAACACAAAATCAAATGACATAATTATTTTTAGGGCTCCTCGGCATCTCCTCTAGAATATTTCGAGGCTGCACGGTCATTTGCTATACTCCTTAGGACCTCAAGCTGTAGCGCCAAACATCTTCTGTAAACTCTGAATTGACTTGAAGTGGGAACTCCATCTAGTGTCACCAGGTCTTTGTAAAGTTCCTATCTGATTTTGCCCTTTTCTGTATCGAGTTCTCCCAATTCAATTTCGCGTGCAATCTCCGCAGCTTTATTTGCTAACAACTCATCATTATGTTTAGTCGATGCGCTAACAACATTTATAATGAAATTTGCATTTTGGAAAAAGTTATGCACATCATGTACCTCCCTTGACGCGGCAACAAGCGCTAAGCAGTAATGATGAGCCATGCAATGCACATAATATGCATAAGGGCAGTCATTCAGAATTAGAGCCTTCAATCCATTCCATTCACCTCTCATATTACTTGCCCGTCATAGCCTTGTCCTCTAATGTCTTGGACATTCAAATTATTATCGAAAGGACTTTGCAAATTGCCTTCTTGAGAGTCAAAGCAGTAGTGTCGGTGACATGAATTACATCAAGAAAACGCTCTGTATGAACCCCTCGGTGCTCGGGAATCGAAGAACCAATGCCATTTGCTCTTTCTTTGATTCATCTCGTGCTTAAATCTACCATTATGCAGAACTTGCTAGTACCAATTTCATCTCTAATTTTTCCTTAACTCTACTAGAAAGTAATGTGAGGATTTCTAGTTGCCTTTGTATGAGAGGTGTACTTAGCATTCCTTGGAGCATTTTCCAAAACAACTGCATTCACCTCTTTGCTATAAGAAGCCAAGAACCTCACCAGATGAAGAAAATTACCTGATTACTTGATCCGGAGATTCGTCATGGCCTCTATAAGCACAAGCTTGGAATGTTAACCATCTGATGAAATCAACAAGAAAAATAGTCATAACTTGCTTTAATGTACATTATAAAATATTTGAATTCTCAAAACAGAAAAGTTTGCTTACTTGATGCAATCAATTGTAACTTTAAGCCTTAGCCTTGCATCTGCGACCTTTTTGCACACTTTCACCATTGACTTGTCAATGTGAGTCAAACTATTTTCAGATTATCATGACACCGCTGAGAAAAGTTATGGCGGAGTTGGAATCTTTGCCCATGTGAGTTAAGAAAGCACATTCGTTTCCATCATTCACCTTCTTCCAATTATTAAATCCCTTGACTGTGAATGCATCAGAGCCACACCTTCCACTTGGCTTTTTGTGAAGAGAAAACAAGGTAGGCGATGCATACGATGTGTTTCCATCGAATACTCAAGCCAAGGAAAAGAATTGAAATAACTGTATTGAAATCGACGACGATTTTTTCCTGGTTTATTATATGGATATTCTCTCATGTATGGTTGATAAGCTCCCTTCAAAATATAGAAGCGGCGTGCTTCTTCTTGCTCATCATGAGGGAGTTCCCAAATTTGCTGGCGCATACCGGGGTCCCTTACATATTTTGTGCTTTCAATTGTACCTTCTCCTGCTGCAACTTCTTCCGGTGCCACAACTTGTTGCTCATCAGTTTGCATATCAACAGGAATATCATTTGTTTGGTTATCTGCAACAGGTTGCTCCTCAGATGGAATCACATTTTCGGCACCAGTAGTGTTGGAGCTTGAAGTTGACCCAAGCGGCGTGAAAAAAAATTATCCCCTAGTTGTTGGTGCTTTTCGCTTCCTCATTGACTACTATATAAAGGAAAACCATGATTAATAGATTAATTCACTATTCTGTAGACAACACTAACACACCAGATTAGGATAGTAGGATTTTAATTCATAATAACTGATAGCTACAAGTACGTAGTGGTACCTTCCTCTATCTGATCTTCCTTTTTCACTACAAAACTCTGATGTAATGAAGCCTCCTTCTCTTCTCGAGTACTCCTCCTTAGTCCTTACACACTGGACACACAGCGGACAAAGGCAACAGATCATTGTGAGACGATAGGGGGGGCGGCGGCGTGGTGGACTGGTGAGCGCCTTACCTGGCGAGGCGGCAGCGGCAGCCGGCGGTGGGCGGCGGCGGCGAACAATGCCCTAGTGCAGGACACGATCAATGGATGGATTGATCGCATGGCGCATGGATGGATTGACAATGAGTCAATGAGTCAATGACATGGGCTATTGGGCTTTCGGTCTAGAATAGTTATTATATTAGTACTCATATGGGCTAATTTCTCTAAAATAATCTTATATGGGCTAATGATGTGATTATCTCCGCCAATTAGCGCATATACAGTATATTACGTATACTACTACCTACTAGAAATCGTTGGGGGCGAGCGATTGGCGGGGTCGAGCCCTGCTCGCCCCCTGTCTCCGCCCCTGCTTATATGGGCTAATGATGTGATTATCTCCGGCCAATTAGCGCATATACAGTATATTACGTATACTACTACCTACTAGAAATCGTTGGGGGGGCGAGCGATTGGCAGGGGTCGAGCCCCTGCTCGCCCCCCCTGTCTCCGCCCCTGTTTTTAGTTTTTATATGATTCTGTTAATTCTCTGTAAGTTCTTGTATTACCGGTGTAATTAACTCAAAAAAATTTGCCCCACTGCCACAGATAGAGCAACTGGGCGATTAAGCTCTCTGGATAAAGGCACTGAATGGGAGGGACAACTGCTCTGGAAAAACTTTGGAGAGGCCACAGCGCACTCACCATGTAAGATAAAGTTAACATGGTGTAACGACAGACCATGATTCAATCAGTCAACGGCAAGGCCGTCGAGCCGAGCAGCATCGGCACGAACATGTTGCCCAAGCCTGTAGCACTCTAGCAACATCGATGGGGTCGACAAGCTGACAGCGGCCAAGTGATGTTGTTTCGACGCCATAGCTCTTGTCAAGCATTCCGTCGAGCAAGTCAGGTGCACAGAAAATTCAGCCGCGGGCAATTTGTACAGACACCACTTGAGCGTGGCTTACGGTAGCGCCGGACGCCATGGCGGTGGATGGAGTTGCCGGAGTATACCGTGTGGGGATTTGTAGGCACGGAAGGGATCGCCGAAGTGACAGCCGTGGCCAGCAGTTAGGGACGGTGCAAACTTCCCTTCCATCTCATCTCCGTCGCTGTCAAGGCACGGCAACCGGAGATCGAGCACCCGGTGGGCATTGCTGTTAAGGGAATGTCAAAATCGAGCACAGGGAAACAAGAGCAGCCGACAGAGCAAAGAATTTAGACAGATCAGAGAGATTTCTGACATTTCTCTTAGTAACAAAGATTAGATCGATGCCATTAGCCGAACAACGACCACTGTTACAAAGCATTAAACACAGCCTACAACAAGCCTTGGTGGCCTTCTTGGGGGACTTGGTCGCCTTCTTGGGAGACTTGGGCTCCTTGCCCTCCTTCTCCGCGGTCCTCTTGGGGAGCAGCACCGGGTTGATCTTGGGGATCACACCGCCGTGCGCGATGGTGACGCCAGCCAGCAGCTTTCCGAGCTCCTCGTCGTTCCGGACGGCGAGCAGCAGGTGGCGCGGGATGATGCGGCTCTTCTTGTTGTCCTTGGCGGCGTTCCCGGCGAGCTCCAGCAACTCGGCGGCGAGGTACTCGAGGACGGCGGCGAGGTAGACGGGGGCGCCGGTGCCGACGCGCTGGGCGTAGCGGCCCTTCTTGAGGTAGCGCCCGATGCGGCCGACGGGGAACTGCAGCCCGGCCTTGACGGACCGCGTCACCGACTTCTTCCTGGGGCCGCCGGCCTTGCGCCCGGCCGCGCCCTTCTTCCCCTTCGCTGCAGCGCCTGAGACCTCCATTGCTAACGACGGCGCTTTCGAAGAAGAGCTGGAAAGGAGCAGAGAGATTTGGTGATGGTGGATGGCGGGGTGAGTTGGTGAGAATGGAGCGAGCAATGCTACATCTACGAAGGAGTTGTTACGTAACCTACGTGTGAAAATGCTAGACTTACGTACTATTGCTACGTAACCTACGTAAACTTCCTTTCCCTCCAACTAAACATTCCCCCCTGATTTTCAGGTGGGCCCCAGCCCTCTCTAACGCCCAATTAAAGCCTGCCAAATCATCTCATACGTAGGTTACGTAACAACTCATTCGTAGATGTAGCATTGCTCGAATGGAGCAGACGAGGCACAGTATTGAAACGGTGCGGGGACACGGTGGTGGGCCCGTCGATCTGCGTGCGCGCGCATCGGACGGTTGGATCGAGAGGGGAATGGACGGCCGCGATTGCCAAAATACCTTGGGCGCCTCGGATCGGTGAACGAAGGAGAAAGTGATCTCGACTCCTAATAGAGCAGTTGGTACTCTCCGTCGGTCAATTTTCGTCCCACCAGAGGCGGTTAATTTTCGTCCTCCATCCCACCTCCCGCTATCCAGCGATCCCCCTCCTTCCTCCGGACCGACAAAAAAACGACATGATACCACGAGGCCCGTTGTAAAACTCTACGGTTCAGCGACATAAAATCGTCCTAAAAAAATCTACGACGGTTAACCTACGAAAATTAGCCAGACGTCGCACCCTCCTGCCCTCGATGCACTTGCCCGAACGAGTCGCCGCCGTCATTCGTTCCTACGTCGCACAATCCCCTCGCAGCCGCCGCCGATCCCCTCCCCCATCTCCCTCCCTCAAACGCCGCCGCCCGTCGCTACCGCGCCCGCCACCTCCAGCCGCGGCCGTCGCGGCCACCTCCAGCCGCGGCCGCCGCCCCACCTCCAGCTCGACTCCATGATCCCCTTCCTATCGATTGCCCACGCCCCCACCGCTTCGCATCTGATCACCACCAGCGCCCGTGCTCTTCTGGCCGTCGGTCGCCATGCAGTCCTCCGCGCCGGACCTTCGCGTTGCGTTCCTCCGCGCGAGGCCGCCGGCGCAGCAGCAGCTCTCTCGGATCCAACACGAAGCTTGCGACGAAGGGCTTGGAGTTGGCCGTGAGTGCTCGAGGTGAAGTGGCGGCATGCGTTTCTGTAGGGGGCGCATTAGGGAAGTCAGCGGCCGGATCCGAGCGTGGATGAGGCCAGGTTGCCACTTGGGGCCCATGTCGGTCAGATCCAGGCAACACATGGGAGTCGGCGTGGCGACGGTGTAGTGCCGAGGCAGGAAGGAGGCACGGGACGACACATAGGCAGGTCATGGTGCACGCACGAGATGAGTGACATGATGTAAACAATGTTGTAAGCGTTGATGCCACATGCGTCATTTTCTACTGCGGATACTGATTCTTGAGGGCTACTGGCACTGCCGCCGGGTATGAGCAGGAACTGCCTCCATTGAGAACTCTGGGTACTGCCGCCGCCAACGACCATCGAGCACCGAGTTGGAACTGCCACCATCAAGGATGACAGGCCGCCATTGAGGTTGATTGTTTTGGCCGCGCCTTCCCACTACCAGTCTGCACCATCACTGCTGTATTCTGAGCAGCCGGAGCACCCCTACGGTTGCAAGATTCCTGTAACTTGTATTTGAGATGCATGTCCTAATCGTCTTGGTTGTGGTCAGGTGTGGTATGCAGGAATCCGTCGGAAGAATGTGGTACATAATAATAGTTTCATCATCTCATCTTCATGCTACTTCCAGTTAGGTAAGGTTACTTCTCCTTTTGATCTGTAGTTCATTTCTATTATCGGAAGCGATCTGAACTAAAATAAAATTTATGTGGTTTCTTAGCATTTTCTATCTCAAACTTTGCATCATTTGTCAGGTGCTAGAAAAATAAATGCCTGAGACATGTTTTAAGGAATTCAAAGATGAGTTCCCTTTGAAGAGCAAGCAATCATAGTACGGAGCAAGATGATTCGAAATAGAGGTTCCCATAATTAGAGGCAATTGAATCATATATGATGATTAGCCTAATGTGCTGCTATAACATTTAAAACATTTTTTGACCTGGGAGAAATCAGCAAACTCTGACCTCTTTGTAATGTTTGATTACCATTTATGTAGGGCTCTGTACTGCAGGACAACATATTCACTATCAATAAATGGTCTATTTCAATATAAGGTGTATGTCAAGTTATACACGGCTACAGAAAGTGAGTGTGAGTGGTAATATCACTCTATCATGGTAGACTGGAAATTAAAGATTGTAACTTGATAGCATCTTGATAAATGTTAATAAAAATTGTAGCAAAATAAAAAGGTTAAGTCTGCTGGTTCGAATAAGCAGTCATTTGTCTTCCTTCCACAGTTTCCACTATATGTTATTTTTATTGGTTTTTCCCTCTAGACTTCAATTTCTTTTATACCATGGTGAGTTGCCTTTAGTTAGTTTATTGGATTTGATACTTCCATCAGTTCATTGCCTTTAGTTAGTTCTATAACAAGTTTCAATCAATTGTTCATCCCTACGTCAACGAATAGGTATGGAGTTGCTTATTGTTACTTCAAAGCAGCAAGACTGTGTGATGATTCCTACATAGTGATTAGCATATCTATGCCATGTACATTATTCTCTGGAACTGGAGGTAATTTCTTCTAATGATCACAAGTTATTTATGCCTCTTTTGTACTGAGATCTCTAGAAGTGGAGGGGTTGAAGAAGGTCAAGTGCAAGATGAAGATTAATAGGAAGATTTACAACCCAATGTTGAAGTATGTAACCCATTTTGTTTGCATGTAGCTACAATCCAAGAGGAAGAAATGCAGAAGCATTTGTTCAGGCTTCGGACATGTGTGGTTGAGGAGAGAGCAACATCCAGCCACTACAAACTTGACATATGTGCAAAGGTAAAAAATTGCCCTTTTCTCTTGGTGCGTGTAATTTTTTATGTCTCACGGTTAGGATAATAAGTCTGCATTTTGTGTTGGTTTTGTTTTTCCCAAAATAACTAATGTCACTATACATTATGATTACAATTTTGCAGGAGATATTTAGTTTGCTAACTCTAATTAGAGCTTGCTTTATGCCCATGTATAAAAGAAAAATATTTTTGGAATTTCTGTGCCATTGCACATTTGATTTCAATTTTTTGGAGTAGACAGATGTATATATCATGATTTAAAATTTTCCTAAGCATGTCATGGCAATTACATTTATGTTGGATCATTCTGAATTTTACTAGCCTCATTGGTAACGCCTCTTGGCATGATCATTATTATGATTTGATATTCTCTTGCACCATGGATGGGTGCCTTCGCAACCAATATAGTTGCACCTCAATGGAACAACTTGATGTTAATCTGAAGTACCAATCAGGCATCGGTTCTTCTTTATGTGTGGGCGATCTAGATCATCTTGTTTTGTGAAGACCAGGAAGGATAACCTTAAAAAGATTTAGCTTTCAGGTTGCATTCTCACTTATAGGCATTTTATAGTCATAGAATCATTGGAATTATTATGCTAGGTACTCCAAGTTGTGTTCCTACGTAATGCACTACAATTTTACAAAGGCGCAATAGATTGGAACGATATGGGTCTTATTTCTATCTGTTACTCATAATATACTCTTTAGATTTGCATCAAGTCCTGAAAACAGCCTCTTACAGAAATGTAGGAAAAGGCTGCGTACAATACACCCAAAGTGGTCGGACCCTGCGCAAGCGGGAGCTACATGCACCGGGCTGCCCTTTTTTCATCTGTATTCTTGACATGTGGTTATCTCCTCTCTGTAGGTACAAGTAATACATGCAATTGTCAAGGAAAATAACATATATGTGGTGAACAACTCCTATAGGTATTATTTTTCTCTACGGTTTTAGACAAAGAAAAACAAGATTGATGATGATTATACTAAGAGGGATAATGGGCAGCTAAAGGGAGAGTATGACACCTCTAATAGGCACATATTGTTTGTTTCAGGTAGAGTAAATGTCGGTTGTTTTACAACAGATGGGATGTCCTTCATTTCATCTTCTATGCTATCGGTGGTAGGTGTTTCATTTGTTCTCCCCACCTCCCCACCTCCGCCCTCTCTCTTACCCAATTGCTCTTACCTAGACTCTCCCATCTCTCCTGTCCCAGATTGACTTCATTTGACCCTTGCAGCAAGTGGCTGTCATACCCGCCGGCGACGCGTCCGTGCCTAGCGCCTGCCACCGCGCGCCATCGCTCATCGTACACCACCTCACCGTCCTAAGTTGAGTCCCCACGGGTCGCACTCGTCGGCGGCGGCGGCGCCACCCTCATCCGGTATTTTGAGGTTTTCACGCAGATATGTTGTTCAGTCTCAGTGCATCGTGCCTCCTGACTCCGCATGATGTATTTGCTAGCTGCTTGTATATTCTACTAAGATTGACGTGAGTCTTCTTGGGCCTGATTCATTCAAGCAAACTATCTGCAGACAATTATTTCATTTATTTATTTGAAATCATTTTTTTCTTTGAGGAGAGTATACAGAAAGACGAATAGACATGTAGACTAAGCTCCATAGCAAAGGGATTTTGGTAGTACATGCCATGTTTATGCTCACTGTTGAATATTATGTATATAACTATTTATGCAATACTTGGACCATAGGAGCAATTCATTCTGTATATTTTGCTGGGGATTGTGCCTTGCAGTCAATTTATAGAAGGGTAAGATGTATCGCAATTTCTTTGACTTGCATTCTCTGTGATGTCAAGTAAGAAAATAGAATATATACTCTTAGAATTATCTTTTCTTTTTTTCGATGTCTCTATCTTACTTATATTATCCAATTGGCATTCACTAGAGTTTCTGTTGATGAAACATTTGTTGTGATGTCAGCAGGTTCTGTTGATCTAACATTACGGTTTAATTCTTACACAAATTAATGTTGACTCGATTCCTTGTAGTAGGTTGAGAGGCTTCTCCTCTCATGATTTACTCTAATTAGTTTGCTTGGCTCCATGCTCCTCATGATTTCTTTGAATTTATCTATAGGAGCTCGATCAAAAATCACCTAAGAAAAATATGTCGTTCTTCTCTACAATGGTTGCATGTGGAATTTGAGGAGAATCTGTGCACAAGCATCCGGCTCCTTGATGTTGCTCTGATCATATTGTGTAAATATATTTCTAATAAAGCAATCGCCAGATGGTGTACATGTTAGAAATAACAAGATGTAATCATCAAGTGTGAGAGATGGCAACCTCATGATGGGATGGTATGTACTGTTGTGCTCATCAATAGGTTAGTCCTTCATTCTCTTGCAGCCAGTATGTTTTCTGTTATGCAAACAATTAGGAAATATCTAATTTCTATGTACGTCCAAATATATATAAGTGGTTGTTGTTAACACTGAATTTGGATTTGTTAACGGTCGCTGCATTTGGTCTATCCCGAGCCTCTGGTTGTGGATCATGTTCTTTTGATATCCGCTTGCCACGATATGTTATCTCTGGTTGTGGTTGTGGTTCGTTGGACTTCTGGTATGTGTTACCTCTAAATTTTTTTTATCTGGACTAATTAGGGCCTGCTTCTGTTTGCTTTGGTTGATATAATGGTTGTGGCATGCAGCAGCCAAGCCAACAACAGAGCCAGGCTTAGGCCTGATGACGACTTGACAAATATGGTCAAGATGTTGAAGATGAGGAATCTGACGATACTGAAGAAATAGGGGGTACTCTTAGCTTTAGTTCCTTATATCATTTTTTGATGTCCATTGCTATGTATCTGTATAAACTTGCTTCAGCCATTATTGTCAATTGGCCGGCAAAAGGATTGCATATCTCTAGCCATACAGAATAAGCGGACGAGATGATGTGCATTCATTTGGTGGCACAAAATCAATTTCCTTTGCCAACTAATAGTACATACATTAAGAAAATTACTACAGACGAGATGATGTGCATTCATTTGGTGGCACAAAATCAATTTCCTTTGCCAACTAATAGTACATACATTAAGAAAATTACTACAGTTGGCAGCCCTTCACTTCATGTTTTGAAATGTTTCGTGCGCCTGTCCCATTGAGTCACTTACAAGGTTGCTACAACATGCTAAGTAAGCATCCAATTATTTACCCTATTTTTTGTATCAATCCGAGAAAGACAAGAACGATGGCTGGAAGGCGGGGCGTTGTTGGATGGAAGGGAGAGTGAGAGAGACAGGAGGGGCATGAGGTGACAAGTTCAGTGGGGTTGCCGAGGAGGTTTGAGGGAGACATGCCGCCATTGAGATTTTTATATCCACTGGCATGCACGCTTGCTTGCTGATGTGCGCGTGTGGCTGTTGCTGCTGTGCATGTGTGCCACGAACATCATGATATTCTTCCTTTTCTTAATTCCTTCATTTGAAAAATAATTTGCTCTGCTTCTGTAGGAACATAGCAGTCGGGCAAATGACACTTTGGCATCTTGATCGATCAAGGGAAATAATTTCTTTACTTTAGAAAATGTGGGTTCAAATTGGTCTGTTGAGTTATGGCTGGCTGATCAAAATAATTTTTCTATTTAAAAAATGTAGCAAGCATTTCATTGGAGATTGGTCTGTTGAGTTATGGCTGGCTGATCGAAATAATTTTCCTATTGAAAAAATGTAGCAAATATCATTTCATTAGAGATGGCTTTGCAGCAAAGTGCAAATCATGCAAACCAAGCCATCGCCGCCTCGTCGCTCTCGCCGGGAGCAACAACAATCGCCGGTTTCTTCTTCGCCTTCTTAGTCGGCATCTCCCCCATCCGAATGCCCTGCGGCACGAGCCACTCCGCCACCGCCTGGGACTCGACCTCTGGGAAGTTTAGGTCCGTCTTCGGCCGTCCGGCATGCCACACCGCCACGCCGTAGGCACGTGCGGCCTCATCGGCGGTGGGATACGTGCCGAGCCACCAACGTCGCCCGGCGTCGGAGAACTCCAGTCTGAAGTTCCCGGAGGGCTTCGCCCTCATGCCGAAGAAACCGGACTTGCCCTTTGGCGTCTTCTTCGGCGCCATCGGGGAAGCGGCGGCGAAGCGAAGCGAAGCGGGACGGCGGCGCGGGCGAGGCGGCGAGGAGGCGGCGGCGCGGCGCAGGCGGAGGCGACGGAGCGGGCGGCGGACGGACCGGAGAGAGGCGGACGGAGCGGGTCAGGCGGAAGATGGACCGAGGCGAGGCGGCCGGAGAGGAGGCGGCGGGTCGGGCGGGCGGAGGCGGCCGAGCGGAGGCGAACGCGATGGGCAGCAGGCGGCAGCGGCCTAGGCGGGGTGGAATCAATGGCGGGGGTCTGGATCTACGACGGGGCGAGCCCTTAGAAAGTTAACATGTAACACTTGCAAACTATTTTAAGAGTATGTGGCAACGCACAGGCACTCTACTAGTAGTAATGATAAGGTTGGAATAGTACTAGTACTTATATTAAATTCCGACGAAATTTGAGGGGGGCTTTGTTGGAGAGTTAGGTCAGTTTACACAATGTTTTGATAGTAATAGACTTTTATTCCTCAAATAATGGATAGATCGTTTACAAGCAAATGAGAAATAAAGTCAGGGACGGACATATCCCATGAACTAGAAGATCTAGAGCTAAACGAATTGCAAGCTAGTTCATCTGCTACTTGGTTTGCCTCCCGGTAACAGTGCATGTAGGTCACTTTAGCAAAGTCCAGAGATAGTCGTTTACACTCCATAAGTGTCGCCGTATCAGGCCCTAGGTACTCATCCATCAGCTGTACCGATTCTACTGCAAAGGCGCAGTCAGATTCTATCTCCACCATGTTACAGCCTATGTTTGCTGCCAGAATCAGTCCGTTCTTGATGGCCATAATTTCCGCTGAGTCTACAGTACTAACATGTGGTACAAACCAAGTTGCTGCTGAAATATAATCTCCTCTATCATCTCGAGCAACAGCCCCACAAGCTCCTAACAGTGTCTCTGCATTGAACGATGCATCAACGTTGATCTTTATGGTTCCCCGGTTAGGCTTTTTCCACATATGCTCCTTCAACCGGTTGGAATTTTTTGGCGTACATGATCTTATATAATTTGTTGCCAAAACCCGAATTGAAAGAGCAGTTTTATCTGGAGTTTGGATAGCTATACCTCTGACAAACTGTCGTCGTTGCCACCACGAATACCATGCTGCAATTATAGCAAGTTCAAGGATGGGAAGGCCATCAGAGACACCACCCAATTTTGTCAAAATCTCCAATGTGATTGATCCTGATCTATCTTGTGCCATTGCGCATTGAATAGCATCCCATAAGCCCAAATGCATCCATATGTCCTTAGCTCGACGGCAACTAAACAGGCAGTGCTGGATGTCCTCAAGGACAATGGAGCACACCAGGCACTGAGGTGTACACAGTATGTGCCGGCCAGCAAGTACTCCATAGCAAGGAAGAACGCCATGCAGGACTTTCCAGGCAAAATGTTTTACCTTCCCCGGAACATGCAGCTCCCAAGTCTTCTTCCAGATTGGATTAACCAAGGCACAACCCTGTCCATCAGCTCGAGATAGCCGCGAGCCAAACTGGTGATCAATTTCTCTGTAGTAAGCAGACCGGACCGAGAAGGTCCCAGACCGCGTGTAATTCCATGCAATAAAGTCTTCTGCCATCTCAACATTTAGCGGAATTTGGAGTATTCTTTGCACATCTACAGGTGAGAACACATCACGTATTAGTTGTTCGTCCCACTGCCCTGAGTATGGGTCAATAAGTTCTTCTACCTTGGAGAGCATTGTTGCACCTCTTGGTGTAATGACTTTCCTTGATACACTTGTTGGAATCCAGGGGTCTTGCCAAATATTTATATGAGAACCCGAACCGATCCTCCAATTACTACCTCTCTTGAATGTTTGGATTCCAGCCACAATACTTTGCCAAGTGTAGGAAGAACCTTTCTTTGGTCCAGCGTTAAGGATATTACCATTTGGATAATACTTAGCACTTAGCACTTACGCACATAAAGAATCCGGGTTCTGTATTAGTCGCCAACACTGTTTTGCCAACATAGCAAGATTAAAATTGTGAAGGTCCCTAAACCCAAGTCCCCCTTTCTTCTTCGGAATGCACAACTTCCACCACGCAAACCAATGCATCTTCTTTTTATCCTCGTCATCTCCCCACCAAAAACCAGAAATCTCATCAATAATAGTCTTACAAATCCCCTTTGGCAGTTTAAACACTGACATGGCATAGGAGGAATTGCTTGGGCTACAGATTTTAGCAAAATCTCTTTTCCTTGCATTGAGAGGGATTTCTCCTTCCATCCCTTCAGCCTTTGACAGATTCTATATGTGCGCAATGTTTGTAAAGATGTCCAGCTGACAGGTGAAAACGGCATTGTTAGGCCTTGTTTGGTAGACAGGGCTTTGAGCGGCTTTCAGAGGATATTCCCTGTTGGGTTAACAAGCCTAAAAGATCCCTAGAGTGACGTTTTGTACAGGGGGCTTGAACGGGCCAGCCCCTACAATCCCCTCACTTTCCCCTCGGTTCCACGGGGTTTCTGAGCATCGAGGTACTCCTCGCGGCTCGCACGCCCCCCAGTTGTAGGAGGTTTGAGGTGGAAATAAGGGGATTGGGTGACAGCACGGGTTTCACCAAATCCCTGAGGGGATAATCCCTTGTAATCCCAAATAACCCCCTCTGCCAAACAAGGCCTTAGATGGAAACTTCATGGATCAGGGAATTTTACTGTTAACAGCCATGTACAATATGTTGAAAGCAGTCCAAGAGGATTTTCCCTTTAAGAAATTATGGTTTAACAAGGTACTTCTGAAAATTAAAGTGTTTTTGTGGTTAATGTTTAAAAATAGCATTTCTCACTGAAGACAATGCTGAAGAGGGGTTAGTCTCGTAGTGATAAGTGTAAATTTTGTAATTATAAAGAAACAGTAAACCATCTTTTTCTGCACTGCTCTTTAGTTAGGTATATGGCTGCTGGCCCACGCCCACGCTGCGTCGCCAGCCTCTGGCGACACGGGGGAAACCCCAGCAGCCGCCGCCAGGAGGAACCTCCCGCCACCACCGCTGCGCCGCCACGGAGGGCCGACCGTGGTTGCCGCGCCCGGATGGTGGCGACGGGCGGATCCGTCCCTGCAAGCGTTCAGCCCCCCCCCCCTCCCGAGATCCACCACCCGCCGCTGGATGCTCCCCCTCTGCCGCGCCGTCGCCGGAGGGCCGCCATGGCGCGCCATGGGATGTCTTCGGCGGACCGGATCCACCGCTCCCGCGCTTCCCCAACCCCCATCCCCCCTCCTCTGGCGCGTCCTCGAGCTCCCCGCGTCCTTGCGCGCGTCGCGGGCACCCATCTCCCAGCTGCCATGCGTCCCTGCCGGTCGGGCGTCGGGCGCGGCGAGCCTGCCATGGCCATGGCGCCCTCCCCTGCGGTCTCCCCTACCCTCGGCTTGGCCCAGCTCTGCTGGTGCTGCTCGGCCACGGGTTGGGTGCGACCTACGGTCGGTCGCGGGGGTTCCCGGCCTGCTTTCCTGCGCAGGCGGCCCCCCTCGTCCCCGGCGACCCATCCTCCCCCACCGAGCCACGGTGACGGCTTACGCGCAGCGGCGACGAGGCTACAGTGCTAGTGGCAGCCTTGGGGCTCCTCAAGGCGGGTACTTGTTGGCACCGCTCCGGCCCCCGTGACCTTGGATCTGCGTTTCTCCAACGTCCATGGTTGACGGCGTCCTATGCGGGGCAGCTCTGGCCTTGGCGGACCAGCAGCTGCGTCCCTTCCAGCTCGCTTGGCTCACCGACGTCCCGACGGCTATGGCCTCGGCAATATGGATTTGCATCCCTCCAGTCCCTGTTTGCCGGCGTTGCTAATCGTCGCCGGCCCACCCGCTTGTGGTTTGCTTTGCCGCCTATCCTACCTGTATGCCTCAAAGCCTTGCCTTTTGCTCCAGCGCTCGTGTGTTCGGAGACGGTGCCACCCTCCGAGGGCAGGTGCCTCCAATCCCCTTCCGACATGGTGGCTCCGACCAGCGTCGAGTTCCTCATTCGACTCCAGATACGGCGGCTATGGGATTGCTCAGCCTGAGGCCTGGGAGAAATCCTTGCTCGGCTTGCCGGTGCTGGCAGCGACGGCGTCTGCGGATGTCGCTCCCTCCTTGGAGGCGCTGTCAAGGCTCTCAGTTGTGCCCCTCTTCGAGCTCAGGGGAAACCCTGGGTCTGGTTCCTCCGGACCGGATGGCGACGACGTCTCGGCGACGAATTCCTTCTTGAAGGCGCCATCTTGCTCGCTCGCGGTGTCCCCGTGTTCTGGCTTATGTTGGAAGTCTTGCTAGTTTGGCATTGCCGATCTCGGTTCGGGCTTGGTAGGTTTAGTTGTGATGTATTCTCTATTCGGGTCGAGCACCCCTTGTCTGTCTGCTTCGGACACCATGTTCACGCCTGCGTGCGTTCGTGTCATGAGTTTTACCCCTCTTTGTACTCATTCTACTCCTTCTATCAATGCAATGATACGCAAGCTTTGCGTATTCGTGAAAAATAGTTAGGTATATGCTTGGAATGTCGTTAAATATGCTTTCGGAGTTAATATGAATGTTACTTCTGTTCAAGACTTAAGTGAATGGATAGTTGAGTTATCAACCAGTCAGAAATTTACATCAACAAAGCCTCAAGAAGAGCCTGACTTTGCAATAACAAAGTCATTAACGGCTCATGCCATGCGAAAAATACAGAAACGGGTCTCATACCCAGCCTGTAAGCAGAGCACAAAACCGTGTATGTATAGCATTTGTCGGTGACTAACTTCAAGATAACGGATATCAAGTGCTTGTCAATTTGGCCTCAACATACCGTAAATCAACGCATACAAGTGACAAGAGGGTATACATTGTTGAGATATCCCACAGAAAAACATCATTCTCTCATTTGAATCTTTTGTATATACGAATTGTGACGCACACGAAGAGCTAATCTATGTTTTTTGTAGCATTACACAAGCCATGGCATCTCAAATAGCTTTGAAAAAATGGATATCCAGGACATGTTGGTTTGGCCTCAACATACCCATATATTTGACAAGATGGTAGACATTATAGTAACTTCCCCAACAATAAGAAAGGCCTTCTCCTTTTTGAAACTTTGATTAAAAAGATATTGAAGTAGACAAAGTGGCAGTTTCCAAATTTGCAAGGGTGTGTTACTTGTAGGATTACACAAGTCATGTCATCTCAGATATAGCTTTGAAATAATGGTTATTTGCTACATGTCAGTTTGACCTCAACATATTGACAATCAACCCGTATAGCATCATCACATATATTCTGAATTTTACGACTAACATCTGGCAATGTTGTTTATTCGCATGGAGCAAAAACATTGTTATTTAACTAGCGATTGCCCAACGAGGTTTGCGCAATCAGGACATCCAGAAAATGGAGCATTCCAGTTTTTAGCGCTGTTGATTTTTCGAATTTTCCTTTTTGGTAATTTGTTGAATTATAGTACAAACATTAGGGGAAAATGTAGTCCAAATTTTAAATTTTGATCTTTTGAAAATATTGACCTATTGAGATTTTAGACTTATTAAATTATAGAAGCTTTCCTAGGAAAATAAGGTAGAGAACAAACATATGGATATGGGCCCCACATAGGAGGGAGAGAGAGAAAGAGAGAGAGAGGGGTGAAGGAGAGAGATGTGGATAACACAAGTGTGTGGGCCTTGCTCGCATCTCATGCAACAACGCTAATGCTAAATCACCCACATGCCTCGCTTGTTTTGAGAAAGCATGCATGTGTGGGCCCCTTCTCAGTCCCAACTATGCTCTCGGCACTCGACAACTGCCAAGGAGTCGCTTCGCCCAAACCTCTTGGCACGTGCTTTACACACAGATAATCCTGTAAACATGTAGTATTATGAATTCCTTTCCACAAATATATAAATTTATATTCTAGGTGTATATCATATCTTATGTTCTAATCACTTATATTCAATGTCGAGAACATTGGTCATCGATAGGTTTGTCCCGACACGGGGTTCATTCCAAGCATGCCAAATCTTAGGCGCGGATTTGTGACTTCATGTGGCCATTTTAGTGGTGACTTGGTCATTGACAACCATCTAACCATGGATCGAAGGACCAGATCCACTCATGCGATGTTTATATTGTTATTCACAACGATATAACAGTTTCACGGGTTGGAATCCACCACTTTCTTAACACCCTACTCGCATCTTATGAAGGTATTATATTGTTCTTCTCTTAGAAAAAAGAGTTCTATCTAGTTTTGAAAATTGCTAAATAATAGCCACAAGCAAACTTAAAAAAACAAAAAAGGTAACGGTAAAACGAGAAACATTCACCGGCCGTCATATTATTGTAGCTATGGATAGCATCCACAAAATCTTTTTTTTATTACCAATTGAAACGTGATAATTAATAGATTATCTGTGAAAATGCTAAATATTTGACGTCAAGATATTTAGGCATGACAAATCAACATGGGGTTGTATATGAATGTGGAGCAAAGTGCTGGTACCATTCTAGAAAACTGGCACAGTTTACTTCGTATGCGTCTGATGTTAGATCCGATGGTTGATGGCAGGCGCAGCATCATCAACAAGTCATTTTTTTATAGAAGTAGAGATTTATGATGTCGTGAAAATGGCAACCTCCTTTTGGAAGCATGATAATTCCTGACCAAAAATCTGAAGATGGCAAGGATTTGCCGTGCTTGCTAAAAGAAATTTGTCATCCTCATGACAACATAATTTTTCATCTCAGGCGTTTCATTTGCCATGCACAAAAATAACTTTAATTGAACTGTATTTCTAAACTTTGTGTTGAGATGGTGCGTTTGGTTGGTAAGGAAATTGATTCAAGACTTGCTTACAAAGGATAGCTGTTCTGAGTTCAACAATTACTTCATACTTTTTCAAGGCCTTTCAAAGTCCATCTTCGTGCTGATATTCAGAAAACTCCAGGAGCAAACATAGCTCAGCCCACGAACGATACACAAACCTATAGCCATGTCTCCCTGTTATGCATACGTTCGCAAATGGCAGCCCACGATTTGATACCCCGCTGTCGGCTGTTGATATGATTGCTAATTATCAAATTCAGAGGTTATGAGACAGCAATGACATCTTTGGGATGAAAGTTATTTAGCACTATGCGCTGCAAATAAGGTGGAGCAGCAAAACTGAATCAAAGAGAACTAGAAAACCTTGTGGCAAGGAGCTTCACAAACCGCAGATTCAGAGACGGCGCGATAACTGGGCAAAGCAGAGAGAGCCAGACACGGGGAAGTTTCAGAGAGAGTCAGACACGGCGCAATATTTGGGCAAATCACAGAGAGTCAGAAACGACGCAATATTTGGGCAGGTCAGAGAGATTTCTGACGTTCTTCCATTAAACATACACATAACAAGATGAAACGACACCGCTACAGGAACACCAACGGACCACTATGAAGAACACTACGACAGTCTACGACATGGAATGGATCGATCTAAGCCTTGGTGGTCTTCTTGGGCGACTTGGTCGCCTTCTTGGGAGACTCGGGCTCCTTGCCCTCCTTCTCCGCGGTCCTCTTGGGGAGCAGCACCGGGTTGATCTTGGGGATCACACCGCCGTGCGCGATGGTTACGCCAGCCAGCAGCTTTCCGAGCTCCTGGTCGTTCCGGACGGCGAGCAGCAGGTGGCGCGGGATGATGCGGCTCTTCTTGTTGTCCTTGGCGGCGTTCCCGGCGAGCTCCAGCAACTCGGCGGCGAGGTACTCGAGGACGGCGGCGAGGTAAACGGGGGCGCCGGTGCCGACGCGCTGGGCGTAGCGGCCCTTCTTGAGGTAGCGCCCGATGCGGCCGACGGGGAACTGGAGCCCGGCCTTGACGGACCGCGTCACCGACTTCTTCCTGGGGCCGCCGGCCTTGCGCCCGGCCGCGCCCTTCTTGCCCTTGGCGCCAGCTCCGGTGCCTGAGACGTCCATTGCTTGCAGGTGATGCTCTTGGGGCTCGGGGCGCGGAGGAGGATTGGTTTTGTGATGGGAGATTGGGATTGAGAGCTGTGATGGAAATGGCGGAGGGGCGGGGGTATTTAAACGGCGAGGAGGGCGGGTGGTGGGCCCGTCGATCCGCGGACGTGGGCGTTGGGCGGTTGGATCGGGAGGGCCTTGGACGGCCACGATGCGGCTTTGGGAGGAGCGATCCGTGGGAGGCACGGTTGGACGAATCAGGTGCGAGGAAATTCTGGAGCGCGGAAATTTCTGCCCACAGGTTTCCCGCCTGCCAATTTCGAGGCGTGGGCGCGTGATTGAAGTCGTTCGTTTATCCTGAAGATTTGTCCCTCAAAACAACTACTCCCTCCTTTCCGGTTTATAAGGCTCATCTCAAAATTTTAGTTTTCCCGTTTTATAAGGCTCAATTTAGTTGTTCCCGTCACATGTTCAGATTTCAAGTCATTAAATCATTGTATGCAAGTATTAAAAGAAAATTGACTAATGCATGTGCTTTGTGCATGCATGCATTGGAATTAATGCATTGGCAAACGCAACTATTTGAGAAAAACAAGAGCATTAATTGACTGGTTTTGCAAACTACAAAAATTATTCCACCACTCACCATCTACATTGGTTGGTGAGATTTTTGAATTGAGCCCTATAAACCGGAAAGGAGGGAGTAGTAGACTGCTCGTGCGTTGCCACGGGCATTTGAAAATTTGTATTGGTTGCATGTAAAATTTTACATACATAGAAAGATAGGCAATAACAAATAAAAAAGTAATTGGAATCTCTTCGCTTGCAATGTACTTTCATAAAAAAAATTGTAATTCGACCATATACACCTGATGCGCAAAATAAAAAAAGGTGGTACACAAACATTGAACACAAATGATAATAACACTTGAATGCCTTTTTTAGTTCTTAAAATCGATTGCCTCGTGAAAGAATGTGCATTGTTATTATCCATTAATTAAAAACAACACATGAAGGATTTTTTCCTTTAAACAAATGTTTCAACCAAAAACTTCATTGCAATACGCAATTGGCTGGCAAACTATTACATAATATGGATTTAGGCGCTTGAAACCATACAATTTACCATTTAGAAAGTACTACAAAAAACACATGTTCTAGAACATGCTACTCCTACCTCTCTTGTGACAGGTAGACATATCAATCTTTGATAACATTTATTGTTTAAAAATTTATTGGCATTTATTTGTATTTTTGTAACAATTTTTCAATTTTATTGAGTTATGTAACTTCATATTTGGTGTATCGGCTCAAAAGCATTTTCACATAAAACTCAAAAGGAAATGTGTGTGTTGTAATAGGAGAAATGCCATAAAAGGGAAGCGAACAACTCATATTCGAACACCAACCAACTGAAGAGAAACCCTAGTTAGACATACACTCGGACATTAACATCAAATATAAGGGTGAAAGGGTGAAATGACATGCAGCATCAAATGCAAATAAAAAGGCTAAAACTTGCCAGAAAATATACTCCCTCCATTCCTAAATTTAACTATTTTTAGAGATTCCAATACGAACTACATACAGATGTATATGTACATATTTTAGAATATAGATTCACTCATTTTGCTTCGTATGTAGTCCACATTGGAATCTCCAAAAAGACTTACATTTAAAGACTTATATTTAGGAACGGAGGGAGTAGGTCACAACTCACAAGTTCACAACATATTTTCCTTGTATTAGCACAAAAGTCAAATAATGCACGGTAGAACTGAGGAGAAGGTCTATAATATTAGTCTTATCGGTTGTTCGTTATTCTATTAGAGAGAGAGAGAGTGAGTGAGAGAGAGAGAGAGAGAGAGAGAGAGAGAATTGGCACCACCAAATTGTCTCTGTATGTCTAAGCTATCTGAAAACCAATACCATATGTGGGAAGGAAATGGGGGCGTCTATGGACAACACGCCAGATCAGGCAAAAAAAACACAGTTTTCTAAATATTGCAAAGCATCCCAAAGATATTGACGTTATGAATTGCTACGAACTTAAATGCTTAATACAATCAACAGAAGAGCTACCAGCATGCTTCTCCATTTTGACCCAGTCCACCTATTGAGGACTTCTTGATTAAAACATGCAATCATTCTATATAGCCTGCAAAACAGGGGGTAAATGTCAGTAAATAATACTCCCTCCGTTCCTCAATATAAGGTGTATTATTTTTCCAAAAAGTCAAACTTATCTAAGTTTGACCAAGTTTATAGACAAAAATATCAATATCTAGAATACCAAATCATTATCACTAGATTCATCATGAACTATATTTTTACATTTTACATATTTAGTATTATAAATCTTTATATATTTTGCTATAAAGTTGGTCAAACATAGATAACAGTTGACTTTTTGAAAAACTAATACACCTTATATTTAGGAACGGAGGGAGTATACAAATAATAATTTCAGTTGAGTTGGAAGGCTTAAATTGAAAACCAACAAATATATGCAGGCTTATTTCATACTCTATTTTAATGAGCTCCAGTAACCTCCTTGTCAGCATCATAATATATCATCCAAAATCATATTAACAGTTTTGAGGCAACTATATACTACTTATGAATATAAATAATATGGCAAATAAACAAACCTTGGATTGTAACAGATCGGATAAACACTTCATGTTTCAAGGAATCAGATGGTGCGAGTATCGTCTGAAAGCTTTCTGGAGAAATAAGAATACGGAGGTGTTAAGCTCAAGGAAATAGAATGGCTCACCTTACACAAAGTCTAAGTTCACCATCATTACATGTATAAATGGGGAAAACGCGGTATGAATAAGAGAAATAGCAAATAAAGATAGAGAGTTATTAAGTTCATCACACTGTTTATTTGCTTACTGTAGAAATTAGGCAACATCCCCTGAAAAAATTATTGAACCACTTGCTCATGCAATTTGCCACATTTTCTAATGTAGTGAAATTATTCCACTTAGACAACCGTAGCTGAACAGACCAACCCCAACCCCCATCCCGCTAACTCACAACCCTCAGGCTTCTCACTAAATCCAGTAACTCGTGTTCTAAATGAGCCAGTGATTGGTGTCGTCATGGCAGGCCAGCAACAAGGGACAAGGGTGGCAACCGCTTTCCCATCTTAGTGCTAGTACCTCCTACTTCTATACTGGAACCACCATTCATTTTGGGCTCTACCACGACAACGCCATGCTCATGCGTTGCCTCAGAAATAGAAAGCTATGTTAAAAGAAAATTCATTATAGTTTGAGCATAGGGAATCACAAGCTAGCTAGTACAAGCTAAGTAAAACATCTAAATTCAGATTGAATAAACATATAGATTAAGTTAAAAGACGAAGTTCCACACATATATATACTGACATACATATATCCCAAAAAAGTATAGATATAACACAATGCCGAGTTCTACAAACCTATAGGCATACTGTGTGCATATATACACACACAAACACATCGATCATATGGTTACCAAATTCATTTGGAGCTCATGAATATAACCTATAGGTACGTCATGCCACTTGATCAGTGGTACAACCTCGTGAGTTAAATCAGAGCTTACCTTCAGATGACCAGATTTCGTTGTCCCAACAAAATTGTCCACTTCGCTGAAGTGTTGCTGCTGGTGAAAGGCAGAGCACCAACACTCTGAAGACGTCGAGTGTCGGTCTGTTGGTGGAGAGAACTATGACTGGGTGGCCTTCCTCTGCCCGGGGATCCTGGCTCGACATGGGGTTGGCACCAGGGTGGTGGGTCAGCGCCGTCGCCCATGGCGTGTCAACCTCCGACAACCGGACATCACATGGCTGGGACGTGTGCACCCCCACGGCTGTGATTTATCTTCATGGGCAGGACCAGCCAACATGCAATTTGAAATGAACAGTAATTTTGCCATTAATATCTAAGATAACGATGTTGTACAACCAAACAAATAAAAAATTGAATGAACTGGTATAAACCAGAGAGAGGGAGAGTGGAATCCTTGATAAGCACATGGGCAGACATCGCTGGCAGTTTTTTCCTCAGTGAAACTGATTGTGATAACTTGGTAAGCACATGGTGGTGATGCCAACAAAGTCCTATAAATCCGGTGGCTTCCCCTGATGACTGAGTCACACAAGTCAACAACTCATTCATTCATGAACTGTAATTTTATATGCAGCAAGCAAGATTGATTTTTTGTGTTCAAAAGTTGAATAGATTCCACATGAACCTCAAGAACAAAAAGAAACCTCAGGCTCAGTAAAGCACCGATGAGTGGCAACAAAGAAAAAACAAAGTGCAGGTAACAACAACGTACATTAGGAGCAAAACGATACCTCATTGTTGGGACCTAGGATTTGGAGGCGTTGAGGTCGTCCCGGCTGCATCTTAGGGTCTCGTACTACTCCTCCCGGGGTATGTTGTCCAGAAGCAGGAAGAACTTAGTGAATAGAGGAACAGAGAGAGGGGGATGTTCTCCTACAACAGAGAGGGAGCAGCACGCTCGTCACGAACAGAGCAACAGGAGATGCAGGAAGTGCAAAACGAATCTAGTCAAATAGGACAGTAAGAGAGAGAAGGGTACCTTGTTGATGAGCTCCATATCGTTGGAGCAGCCGAGCGGCAGCGAGCTCTCTCCCCGCGACCGAAGAAACCGCAGGGCCGCGTCGTGCTCTAGAAAGAAAGGAAGCGGTGGCCACCACCTCCTCCTCTCCTTGAGCCCAATAACGGGTGAAAGCAGACGACCTCGAGCACCCCCGTCGTGTATGGTCTCACCACAGCATGGCCCAGCGCTGCCTCAATAATATGATATACAAATCAGATCATAGTATAAGCTCGTTCAGAAGAGCGGATAAAAATAATTTAACAAATTTCAATGAGCTTAATTGAGATCATCTAGGTTCAGAACTATCTGATGTGAAATAAATCCAGATAAATTTCAGCAAGGAATAAAGTAAGCTGGTTGCAGCACAAACATTGTTAGTTGTACATATGTACATCAACAATGATAAGCATTAAGTTCCCTATTTAATAGTTCATACTATTCTGATCGGAGATTCAGAGTAGCTGGTGGTGCTGACCATGGGAGGAGGAACAGACGCCCTGAAGAAAAAGGTCAATATTTTTTAATTATGATTTCGATTTTAGTGGTATTCCCACATTCACTTGATCCAAATACCTCTAATTACTCGAGAACATTCATTTTACTGGACTAAGATACTATAAACACAGGGAAACATATATATTTAGGCACAATGATAGGACGGCCTACTATCTAACAAAGTTCAATGAGTATAGATCAAGATTTTAGACGATGTTCTTCCTAATGTAACAACTGACTTTGTAGAAAAAAAACAATAACCCTATAAATTTAATAAATATTAGTCATGTTATTCATATACTTCTATAGGTAACATATTTCCAAACCAACGACTGTTAAATCTGCCAAACCAAACATTGCTAAATTTTTCAGACTAAATAAGAGGTAAGGGAGATATCCCTTTTGCACCTTGTCCACATTGCTGATGACAAAGGCATCCAAGTGGTGCTGATGAGCCTGTTCTTCTCGAGCAACCCTGCAGCCACCTCACCTCAAGCGCCCCGCTACCTGCACCTCCTTCTCCGCGTCAGCATGGTGCCCATAGACCCGCCCCATCCATATCCCCGGATAAGAAAATCACCACCAACATCACACCTCTAGAAGAACATTGCTGCATTTATAGGCCAATGGTCAGCTCTAGTTGCTGCTCTATTATCCTCCTCCTTGTAATTCTTCATAGACTAAAGAGCAAAAAAACATTCAGAGCAAACTATATCCAGGCAATGAATTATAATATCAAAGATTAATCTTAGCAAGAGTGTACTTATGAGCAGCTAAAGATGGGCTAATGCTTGCACTGGAGACCTTATATTTCCTAGTACGAGCACAAATATAAACGAATAAAGGCCTTAATATGTGTAATCTGCATTAGAGTAAATAATTTTCTATGCTGAGTTTCCAAATCATCTCCGTAATTGAAAACCTGGATGGCTTCAATGTTAAAAGGAATAGCCTACGACTATGAGATGCTAAGCATGCTTTTCATCTGACCGAACTTCTCTGAAGAGTAAAATGCATCATAGGTCCTATAACTATCTGAGGTGTGTCACTTTAGTCCTATAACTATCAAAGTGCAGATTTGTGTCCCAAAACTATTCCGAGTCGTTCACTGCAGGTCCTATGGTCGCCCCAGCAGCGTTGACCGTCCGACGTGTCACCTGGACCGGTGCCACATCGACCAGAGGGGCCCACCAGGCTAAACAATGAAGCGTTTATTTGCAGGAAAGCCCTTGAAATCTCAGCTCGTCTCATTCTCAGACTCTCCATCTCTCTTCTACGAACGAATCTCTCTGAGGCGGCGATATGGTGGCGACCGGCGACGTTCGCGATTGATGTCCAGCGATTGGAGGCGATGTTCATGTAAAGCTTGGCAGCTAACAGGCATATCATGTAGACATGGCATCTCTTGTCTCAGAGGTGAAAGAATCAAACCAGAGAATGTTGTCTCTCCATGCTATAGTATTGCAACATTCAAGAAAGTATATGGTGAAGTTATTATGCCTTGCAGAGACCCAAGAGAGTGGGAAAAGATGAATGCTGCTCCAATCTTGCCACCCCTATATGAAAAGCATGTTGGGAGGCCTAGTAATAAAAGAAAGAAGAACCCTGTAGAGACTGATGAAGGAAAGTTGAGCAAGCATGGTGCGGTTTCTCACTGCAGTATTTGTAGGTCAGTTGATCATAATAAAAGAACTTGCCCTGAAAAAGGTAGACAGGAGCAACAAGATGAGGCAAGGCAAGGGGAGCAGCGAGAGGCAGGGCAAGTGCAGCAAGGTGAGGCAGTTCAAGGACAAAACTCAATTCCAAGGCATATTGCCAAAAAGGCAAAATTACCAGTGAAGAGAAGGATTACTTCAACTGATCAGGTAACAATTACTAGATAATTTCCTTTATGTTACTTCTAGTTAGTTAGTTGCTAACTTAAATCCAAAACTACTCTGGAATTGTAGACCACATCATCTGCAAGTGTGGTTGGATCTAGTGTAATACAAGTGTGGGAGCAGAACATGTCTGTGTTCGACATACTGATGCAATCCGTAAGTTCTTTTCAACTTTTGTAAATCTCATGGAAACTCTCCTATTCCAAAACTGATGTAACACATGTTTTCACATTTGCAGTCACAACCGTCCCAAGAATCCCCAGGCACCAAGACCTCTTCCTGACAATCAATTTCTTGCAAGCCAAATAGAGGATCTACCGATGACAAAACAGACCACAACTATAATCCATGTAGCAGCAAAGAAGAAGAAAAGGAAGGAGAAGATCACGGAGAAGGAGAATGTTATTCCTAGGAAGAAGAAATAGAAGATGAAGTGGACATGCCTTCTATTGGACAGAACCTGGTTTCTTTTTGGACAGAGTTTGGTTTCTTTTGGATAGATGGAGATGGTTAGGGCCTTCACAAATTGAAGGCTTTATTTTGGACGGAGGTACTACTTATGTAATGTGGTACTGCATCATGCAGAGTGCAACCCAGTACCACATTACATAGTTGCAAGCTTTAGTGTGTATCTATGTTTATGTAAGAGCACTCTTTATGTAATGACAATATGATGTGCTACTTCCTGGAAGTGTGGCAATTCTCATCTATATATTTTCCTGTTAAGTTGCAACATTCATTTGTCACTTGCATGATCATTTGCCGCGCCGGCTTGTTCCTGCTACATCTTGATGCCGTCGAGCTTGTTCCAGACATGGCAGAACTGATGAAAGAGAGATGAGATTGCAGAGAGGAGGGCTGCGGCTGGAGAGCAAACAGTTTGATGGACCAAATTGCAAAATGTATCAACCACCAATGGCGGGAAAATCTTCCACCACGCGCCCTGGATCGTTGTGGCACTGGTCCAGGTGACACGTCAGCCAACAATCACTGCTGGGGCGACCATAGGACCTGCAGTGAACGAATCGAAATAGTTTTGGGACCCAAATCTGCACTTTGATAGTTATAGGACTAAAGTGACACACCTCGGATAGTTATAGGACCTATGATGCATTTTACTCTTCTCTGAACCATATACTCATACTATAGCCAAAAACCATTTCCACATGTACATGATAAATTATGACATATGTTGGCGAGGAAACGACATGAAAAGCTACTGCCACAGACTGGGTTAAGTGGACAGAACAACAATACCAAATCTAAACGAAAATAAACTATAATATCATTAAAAAGAATCCATTGCAAGAGCTTCTACAGACCTTGAAGTACAGCAGCAGTATTCAAACACCAACATCAAGCACCTTCAGCGAGGGATCCGGATTAAAAGACCAACATCGAGCATAAATATATTTGATAGGTCCACTCCAAAAGTATGAAATTCCTCACGTTGAATACCTATAAACAAAAGGTGAAATAAGGATCTCTTTCGGACGTATCAACTAAAAGAGGAAAGGTTATGTCAGAGACAAATCGAAATCATCGAAAGTTCAGCACATCAGTCTTTCAACAAATGTACATGCAAAGCTATTCTCTCTCGGAGTGAACTCCGAACTCTTCTGTTGCACCGAGACGGTCTATGTAGGTGCCACCGCCGCCGGCGACGCACCAGAAAAGATCATCTTTGAGTCGCGAGTTGCTGCACCCAACCCCAAGGACCTGCAGCACAACAACACGCAACATACGTGGCGGTGAGGTGTCGTGCTTCGACGGTAGCGAGTCCCTGGCCGCGGCAGGGTGCCCCTTTGGTAGCAACGCAGCGCCATCGGCGGTGGGCATCCCGATCCCATCAATGAGGCACGACCAGATCGACCTCTCATGTAGCCGGCCGCCGCCCTCGTTGCCGCACACAGAGGTTGCCTCCTCACCGGATCGGGTCGGAGCGGCGTCCCGAAAGAGAAGACCCACACGGTACCTGTCCCCTTGATCTACCTCTCCTAGCGCCATCCATCTGGACGAGATGTGGCCGAGGCGGATCTGGCCGCTGCCCCGCTAACTTGCGCGACACGATCTGGGGCATCCCCGCTTGAGGGCGGGGAAGAGGGCAGCACTGGCGGGGAAGAGAGCAGCTATGTGTGGGGGAGACGAAGAGGGCGGCTGTGCGCGGGCGTTCGAGGGGATCGAGGTGCGTACGACGGTGGCGTCTGGGGACCGAGGGGATCGCGATAGGAGAGGTAGGTGGCGTGCGAAGGCGAAAGCGTACCTCAGCAGAGGTGTCCCGATGGCGACCCGGAGGTCCACAACGATGGCGGCGGCGCCTCCTTTAGGACCTCGACGGCGGCGCCTCCTTTAGGACCTCGGCGGCGGCGCCTCCACGACCCCTCAGAGCCAGCAAAGGGATCCACGGCTAGCGCCTGGGATCTGCCAGGCGGCGGCGTTCGCGTCGCGAATAGATCGAGGGGTCGTCGCTCCTTCACCACGATTACGAGGCATCGATCGTAGGTTTTTTTGGCACGGTTTTTTACCGGGAGGGTTGCGAGTTAACGGAGGTGGGAGGATGACGAAAAAACCGAAGGTGGGAGGATGACGAAAAAACCTAGCAAAATTAAACCGCGGAGACTATTCACCAAGTCGTCCATTAGGAGTAGAGATACTCTAGGTTTGTTTTTCGGAAAAACTAACGTCCACACGTGTGGGCATTTACAGATTGCCCACATGCCTTCGTCATCATTCATTTTGCCACGTATAAATAGATGATATCAGCAGAAATCTTTTTGGTTTTTGGTTTAAAAATGCTTTATCTTCTAAATAAAAAAGCGAACTAAAAATCCGTTTTCATCATTAAATCCGTCTCAACGAGATCTTCAAAACTAGACCCCATGTTGATATGTTTCGACGAATTATTAATTTTTTTTTTGCCCAGAAGTTGCCATGATGTTTTCACTATAGTTGCCATAGTGCTTAAACTAAAGTTGTCATGTGGCAATTTTAGTTTATAGATCATGGCAATTTTAGTTTTTGATGATGGCAATTCCAGTACTTTGACCATGAATTTTTTTTTATTGAACCATGGCAATTTTAAATGCATGTATCATGGCAATTTTAGTTTACGGTGCATGGTAAGTCTAGTTTCTTAATTCTCCGTTTTATAATATGTTAAAATTTAATTTTAAATGTAAAAGAAAATAGTTGAAACATATCATGGCAACTTCAGTGTAAATATCATGGCAATTCATGTGCAATAGACATGACAACTTTTAACCAAAAATTTTTTTGCCGAAATATATCGATATGAGATCTACTTTTGAAGATCTCGTCGCGAGGGATTTAATGGTGAAAATGGATGTAACGCCCTCGATGCGGCTATATCTCCCACGTGTCGAAGCACGACTTAGAGGCATAACCGCATTGAAAGCAATGTCGCAAGTGAGGTAATCTTCACACAACCCATGTAATACATAAGGGAAAGAGATACATAGTTGGCTTACAATCGCCACTTCACACAATACATGAGTAAAACATTACATCATACAGATACAATCAAGGTCCGACTACGGAACCAAAATAAAAGAAGACTACCCCAAATGCTACACAGATCCCCGATCGTCCCAACTGGGCTCCACTCTCGATCAACTGAAACGTAACAACACAATGAACAAGATCTTCATCGAGCTCCTCCTTGAGCTCTAAAAGGCCACCGCACGGTTTCATCGGCACACGCAAACTGGTTTTGAAGTATCGTGAGTCACGGGACTCAGCAATCTCACACCCGAGATCAAGACTATTTAAGCTTATGGGTAGGAGAAGGTAGTGAGGTGGAGCTGCGACAGCGACTAGCATATCTGGTGGCTACCATACGCAAATGAGAGCGAGAAGAGAAGGCAAAAGCACGGTCGAACAACTATGATCAAGAAGTGATCCTAGAACAACCTACGTCAAGCATAACTCCAACACGTGTTCACTTCCGGACTCACGAGAAGAGACCATCACAGTTACACACGCATTGGTGTATTTTAATTAAGGTCAACTTCGGGTTTTCTACAACCGGACATTAACAAATTCCCATCCGCCTCATAACCGCTGCACGGCTTTGAAAGATAATACCTGCAGGGTGTCCCAACTTAGCCCATTATAAGCTCTCACGGTCAACGAAGGATATTCCTTCTCCCGGAAGACCCGATCGATCTCGGAATCCGGCTACAAGACATTTCGGCAATAATAAAACAAGACCAAGCAAAGCCGCCGGATGTGCCGACAAACTCGATAGGAGCTGCACATATCTCGGTCTCGAGGCACACCGGATGAACACTACGTCGGCAACCGACGATACCCAAGTTGCCTCGGGCGGCACCGCAAGTGGCTCTAATTTGGACCAAGACTCGGAGGAGCACCGCCCGGGATTAAAATAAAGATGACCCTTGAGTCTGCAGAACCCAAGGAAAAAGGCTTAGGTGGCAAATGGTAAAACCAATGTTGGGCCTTCTTTGGAGGAGTCTTATTCAAAGCGAATGTCAAGGGGTCCCATAAATCACCCAATCGTAAGGAACGCAAAATCAAGGAACATAACACCGGTATGACGGAAACTAGGCGGCAAGAGTGGAACAAAACACGGGCATAAGGCCGAGCCTTCCACCCTTTACCAAATATATAGATGCATTAATTAAATAAGATATATTGTGATATCCCAACAAATAAACATGTTCCAACAAGGAACAACATCTCCATGTTCCAACAAGGAACAAACTTCATCTTCACCGCAACTAACAACGCTATAAGAGGGCTGAGCAAAGCGGTAACATAGCCAAACAACGGTTTGCTAGGAAAGGATGGTTAGAGGCTTGACATGGCAATATGGGAGGCATGATAAGCAAGTGATAGGCATCGTAGCATAGGCATAGCAAAAGAGCGAGCATCTAGCAAGCAAAGATAGAAGTGATTTCGAGGGTATGGTCATCTTGCCTGAAATCCCGCAAGGAAGAAGAACGAGTCCATGAAGAAGACAAACGGACGTAGTCGAACGAATCCTCACAACTCCGGAAGGAAACCGAAGCTAACGAGAGAAGCAACCCGGAAACAAACAACAACATGGTAAACCAACAAGCACAAACATGGCATGATGCACAACCAAGTATGATGCATGTCCGGTTTAAATAGCATGGCATGGCAAAGTGCAACAAACAAAACTACAAGTTAAATGGAGCCCAATATGCAACGAGTTGCATATTGACGAAACACCACATCAATTATTTAGTTCTCTCTTGGTTATGAACACAACAATATTAAATGTTGTTAAACATGGCAAGAGGTGAAGCAACAGTAAACTACACATCTAGGCAAGTTTAAATGAGGCCGGAAACAACGAACAACAAATCCGGAAAACCTCATGTGCATAATATGAATTTGGTACTGTTCTGCCCTATACATAATTTTAGAGTTGTTAAACATGCAAAGTGATGCTACCATGTTAAACTATGCATTTTTCTACCCCATTTACATATATAATTTATTTAAATCCGAGCTACGGTTATTTAGTTATGAAATAAATCATTTTAACATGGCATTTATGCAAATTAATGCAAACAACAAGTTAAACATTTTAAACATGCATTAAAGTTGGATATTATGAAACTAGATGAAAAACTAAGCATTTTACATATATAAATCATTTTAATCCGATGCATGGTTAATTAATTATTGATGCATGAACATGGAGGGTCTTTCTGTAAAACAGTAATTCGCTGGATAATAGAGAAAATCGCAGCGCAGGGAAAAAAAAACTACGCGGGCCAAATCTGGCTGGACCAGCAGTGCACAGGAGAGGCTGGGGGGCTGCTCACCCTTGGGCTTCGGCCCGGTTCGATGCAAAGGCTGGAGGAGGCGGTTCTGGCTGCTAGGCGCGCCACCGACCGAAGCGAGATGGGGAGGCGCGGTCACGCGAGGCGAGACCGGCGCAGTCAACGCAGGGGCGGCGCGCTCGTGTTCTGAAACTGACGAAGCGGCGAAGGCATGATGCAGAGGAAGCAGACGCGAAGGCCGACGGCAGGGGAGGCATGCATCCGGGCGGTGGAGGCCGTTCCCGGCAGCAGACTTGACGGATCGTCGCAGGAGAAGGCCCTTGGCAGCCATAGCGGAGCTTCCGCTGCTCCTGCATCTGACGAGAGAGAGAGAGAGACCGGGGCATGAGAGAGAGGTTAGGGAAGGGTAACGGGATGGAGAGGAAACGAGCGAGGGGCTCGTCGACGGACTCTTGGCGAGGTCCGCCGTGGCGTGGCGGCGTCTTGGGTCTCCGGCAAAGCAAAGCGGGGCGGTTGTAACCAGAGATGGGGGAGTCGGGGTGGAGAAACTCGAGAAGCGTCGCATCTCCTGCTCGAGCAAGCAGAGAGGGAGGAGGAGAGATGTGAGGTGAGGAGAAAGACAGGAAGGGAGAGGAAGGAGGTGGGATGCGGAGCGGCCTGGATCATGGATCGTGGGTGGTGCAGCTCAGCCGGCCGCAGGCGGTATAGTCGAGGCCAGCGTTGAGCCGAGGGGCTCGAGGAGCTCCTACCCTTGGTGCTTTGGACGCGCACGGAAAGCGGGACACTCGGGTAAGAAGCTGGTTGCAATCGGGAAGGAGGAGGCTCCGCTTGTTGGTGGTTTGGGTGGCCTTGGAAATCACGGGAGTTTGTCTGAGGCTGCGGTTGGAAGGGGTGGATCTGAGATGGATGGTGGTTGGCTCGGTGGGGAAGACGAGGAGGAGACCAGTGGGTTGGCGGCAAGGGAGGATTTGATGGATGGAAGGGACAGGCTAGGGTTGGACTATAAATATATAGGTAGGGATTAGGGTAGGGTTAATCCGGTCCGTCCAATCATAATCAAGCGATCGAGAATAAATAGGTTAGAGAGTTTAAATAAGAAAACGGAGATGTTTTATAGATGTTAAGGATGATCCGGACCCACCGTAACAACAGAGCGGGTCGGGTTTGGAGCAGTTTCGGACACACACACGAGGGGTCAAGAGAGGTCAACGAGGACAAGGGCCTGACAAAATGACAACAGAGGCAAAGAGAGAAAGGGCAACTGCGAACGGCTACAAGTTTTATGAAAACATGTAAATGCAATGCGCATGATGCTATGAGATGAGATGCATGACATGAACACAATGCAAAACAAAAGACAAAAACCCAACCACGGAAAAAATAAAACATCGCATCTCCGGAAAAGGCAAGAGTTGGAGTTACGAATATGGAAAGTTGTATCCGGGGCGTTACAACACTGCACCACTACGGGAGGATCTCGTCCCGAGATCTAGGATGGCACCAGAGAGAAACGGAAGAGGAAGAGAAGAGGTAAAACAAAGTTGCTTCTTTGACAAAAGAGTGAAACCAACGAACCTTGAGAGGTTGACAAAACTGAAAGAAAAAAAATACAATGAAGATGACGAGATTGCTAACACTCCGTAAGATAAGAAGAACATGGGATACAATGAGAACCATGAGGTTAAGTGACAAGATAGATATTGACACCACTCCGGTTAAAACAAGATAGAGAAGGAATAAGAATGATATAATTTGGGCAGCACTCCGACTGGAAATGGAAGGAATTAGAATCATGAACTTGACAAGATGAGAGGATACTTGATGAAATCAACAACACACTGCCTCCAGAATTGAAAGAATGGCACAAGGGGTAAGAAACATTTGAGACCGCACTCCGGTTGAGAAGGGAGGCAAAAACTTGATAAGATGAGAGAACTCGAATGAAAACACGACACTTCGGCTAAACGGATAAGCAAGGAAAATTACATGATCTTGACAAAACAAGATAATTGGTAGAAGAGAGCAACATCACAATGCTTCCGGAAACAATGCATGATAGTTAGAAAGTTGGAATGAATAGAACGAAGAATGAAACCAACATCTCCCACCATAAATGAATTTGAAAGAGCATCCTTACGAAGTAGGATTGAACGGAGTTGTTTGAAAAACAACAACGGTAAGGATAAGCTTGTAGTGGGCTTATGAAAACATCTCAAAATTATGAGGTGAGCTTCTGCCACTAATGGAAACAATAGATTGGATCTGTATGAACAAGGAGACGAGAAACTTATTTCACCAGTAGGATAAATGAAGAACTTGTGTCATTTATAAGCACCATAAATAGCAGCAATCCTTAGGGAAAGCTTTAGGTGAAATATAGCCCAAGATAACTCCAATGAAGAGATTGATGGATTTAAAATACCTCATTCTTGACAACATGTGAATCATGAAGCATGAAGGAAAATTGTCAAGAATGACATAACACCATCTCAAGAGATAAAGTAGAAAGAATTGCACTTCGGAATGCAAGATGAAGAATGCTTGAACTCCTCAAAACAAAACATGTGTTGAGCACCATGTTTATTTTGAAGTATGGCTTGACGGATCTTAACTCCGAGAGAAATCTTGATGAACAATTGAAGAATGAAAAGAATCCTTGATGAAGCACCATGTAGAGCCTCCATGAAGAACTCCGGTAAGAAAAGGATGATAAAAGAAAGAGAAGTTGAAAACACAAGGTGAAGCCTTGCAGTGATAAGATGAAGCTTTGAAATGATATAACCGAGAAAACTTTGAACTCCAGAAAGAAAGATGAACAAATGAAACCGAGAATTTTGATGAACCTCCGGAATAAGGAATTTAACTTACTCGATGAAACAAGAATAAGAATTACATTATGTTGATCCTTCACCAATTAAATTGATGGCAAGCAATGGATTGGCATACTACTTATTCTCGTGGAGAGGATTGAAGAGAGATATTGCTCAACTTGGGAAGGTCTTCAACGATCCGCCGGTAGGATTCGGGAAGACGAATGAATCTATATAATAACGAAGGAAGAGAACTCTTGAACGAACCACCGTAAGAATTGAGAATGAACGTAGCAAAGGCACAATTCACCAGGAAGAATTGGAAAACGAATGAAGATATTTGAGGGGATTTAGATACAAGTGAACGAATAGATGACGAGCTGATTGGAGAATACTTGAATGATGCACCGGTAAGATTTGGAGAGTGAGTTGTTGAGAATGAATAATTCTAAGATGATGGGCTCCGAAGAATCAAACTGAAAAGACTCCTGAATTGCTCCGGATGGGTGAAAAGAATTCTCACAATCTAAAACAATTATGAGAGGATGGCATCAAACTAGAACCATGAATCTTGAAGAGAATGGAACAAGATTTAAGAGAAACTCTTCTTCGGTCTGCAAAATTCGAGAATGACGACGAGAAACACCAGCATGAATTGTTGAGATACTCCGGGATGAAAATTAGAAAGGTTGAACCAACAATGAAAAGAATTTGGAAGATCTTGGAGAAAGACATTTGACTGATGATAATTCATTCTTACGTCAAACTTTGAAAGAATTTGAGAATCGCTCCGGATAAATTAGAAGAGTCAGGTAAGATCCTGGGAAAAGACATGTGGGTTAGGGCCCACTCAAAAGAACCGCCGTTGAACAATTGTTTGAAAAGAGAGATTGCACCGGTTGAATTAAATGGCTCAAAAGGGATAACAACTCCGAGAAATCTTGCACGGATTAGGAATAAAAACATGAATCTTCTGAGATAATCTTTAGCACACCAGAACAAATGGAAAGCGAGAGGTGAAAGATTAAGAGATACACCGGCATGAGAAAAGCATTGTGAAAAGAGGAAAAGGGATAAGATCAACACCGAAATCTTGAACTAAATCCACCGGAGAAGAAAATTAGAATGGAACAATGATAAGGTGGAAACTTCCTTAGCGTCTTCATGAGAATCACCGGATAAGAGCATTGAGGAAAAGAATGAAGAGACTTCACTCAATAAAATGGATACTTGATTAAGAAATCTGAGTCCTTGAAGAAAAAGGGGTGGGAGGGTGGGAAAACAAAGGCAACTTGGGTCGGATGAAATGAACACCGTTGAGAAAAAGCTTAGAATTGATCTTGCGAACGTTGCGATGATTGGATTTACTTGGAGAGAAGCACACGGTTGGAAAGGATTGAAAAGACAACCTTGATGAACAAGAAGGATTAGCATCCACATAGAAATATGAGAACACCGTTTAGAATAAGGTATGGAATCAACACTTGGCATTGAAGCAACTTGAATACCACAAAACGGAACAAAAACAAAGGATTTGGCTTGCAGAATAAGCCGGAACAAATACATATGATAGAGATTTACCCAATCCCATATCATGCATCTGTCGGAAAGATATTCTAGGAGCTACTTGAATTCCCACCTATAAACTCCGAAACTTTCGGTTATGCAATGCGGTGTTGGGGATACAGGGACACAAAAATATATCACCCAAACTAACAATACCTAGATCCATTGTATCCATCCGTCAACACATAACCAAGAAAACTTCGAAATCGTTTACCTCGACCTTGAAAAGCATCCGTTATATGAGTCATGGCAATACTCTCGAGCTCGCCCAAAGATCTTGGGTTATCGAGGTTATCTCACCAACAACTGCATAAAAGAGATTTTCGATGTCGGCAAAACTCGGTATTCCGAATCGCAACGATAAAATTGTGACGACAACACCTCGGAGCTCAACTCCCGGGACACCGCCACAACCCCTAAATGTCGGGAGGCACCAAGAACAATGTTCTCGTCACAAAACCATCAAACGATTCCAAGATACCGCGTGATCCTAAATTTTTTAGTGAAATTCGAGGAGAGGAGAGTCAAAACTTCTACGTCGGGAGACCTCACCAGAGCGATGAAGGGACCGGGAGTAAAAAGAATCCTACTCCGATATATATAATCCTAAGACTCAAAACATTTTTTTCTAGACTCAACAACATGACAAACAATCAAGCGGGGGCTCCTAAGTTGGGGATGGCTCGATTACCAACTTGTAGCGCCTCGATGCGGCTATATCTCCCACGTGTCAAAGCACGACTTAGAGGCATAACCGCATTGAAAGCAATGTCGCAAGTGAGGTAATCTTCACACAACCCATGTAATACATAAGGAAAGAGATACATAGTTGGCTTACAATCGCCACTTCACACAATACATGAGTAAAACATTACATCATACAGATACAATCAAGGTCCGACTACGGAACCAAAATAAAAGAAGACTACCCCAAATGCTACAGATCCCGATCGTCCCAACTGGCTCCACTATCGATCAAGCTCAAACGTAACAACACAATGAACAAGATCTTCATCGAGCTCCTCCTTGAGCTCGGTGCGCCACCCGCACGGTTTCATCGGCACTGCAAACTGGTTTTGAAGTATCTGTGAGTCACGGGACTCAACAATCTCACACCCGCGAGATCAAGACTATTTAAGCTTATGGGTAGGAGAAGGTAGTGAGGTGGAGCTGCAGCAAGCGACTAGCATATCCGGTGGCTACCATACGCAAATGAGAGCGAGAAGAGAAGGCAAAAGCACGGTCGAACAACTATGATCAAGAAGTGATCCTAGAACAACCCACGTCAAGCATAACTCCAACACCGTGTTCACTTCCGGACTCCGCGAGAAGAGACCATCACGTTACACACGCAGTTGGTGTATTTTAATTAAGGTCAACTTCGGGTTTTCTACAACCGGACATTAACAAATTCCCATCGCCTCATAACCGCAGGCACGGCTTTGAAAGATAATACCTGCAGGGTGTCCCAACTTAGCCCATTATAAGCTCTCACGGTCAACGAAGGATATTCCTTCTCCCGGAAGACCCGATCGATCTCGGAATCCGGCTACAAGACATTTCGGCAAGAATAAAACAAGACCAGCAAAGCCGCCCGGATGTGCCGACAAATCGATAGGAGCTGCACATATCTCGGTCTCAGGGCACACCGGATGAACACTACGTACGGCAACCGACGATACCCAAGTTGCCTCGGGGCGGCACCGCAAGTGGCTCTAATTTGGACCTGCACTCGGAGGAGCACTGGCCCGGGGGTTAAAATAAAGATGACCCTTGAGTCTGCAGAACCCAAGGGAAAAAGGCTTAGGTGGCAAATGGTAAAACCAATGTTGGGCCTTCTTTGGAGGAGTCTTATTCAAAGCGAACTGTCAAGGGGTCCCATAAATCACCCAACCGTAAGGAACGCAAAATCAAGGAACATAACACCGGTATGACGGAAACTAGGCGGCAAGAGTGGAACAAAACACGGGCATAAGGCCGAGCCTTCCACCCTTTACCAAATATATAGATGCATTAATTAAATAAGATATATTGTGATATCCCAACAAGTAAACATGTTCCAACAAGGAACAACATCTCCATGTTCCAACAAGGAACAAACTTCATCTTCACCGCAACTAACAACGCTATAAGAGGGCTGAGCAAAGCGGTAACATAGCCAAACAACGGTTTGCTAGGAAAGGATGGTTAGAGGCTTGACATGGCAATATGGGAGGCATGATAAGCAAGTGATAGGCATCGTAGCATAGGCATAGCAAAAGAGCGAGCATCTAGCAAGCAAAGATAGAAGTGATTTCGAGGGTATGGTCATCTTGCCTGAAATCCCGCAAGGAAGAAGAACGAGTCCATGAAGAAGACAAACGGACGTAATCGAACGAATCCTCACAACTCCGGAAGGAAACCAAAGCTAACGAGAGAAGCAACCCGGAAACAAACAACAACATGGTAAACCAACAAGCACAAACATGGCATGATGCACAACCAAGTATGATGCATGTCCGGTTTAAATAGCATGGCATGGCAAAGTGCAACAAACAAAACTACAAGTTAAATGGAGCCCAATATGCAACGAGTTGCATATTGACGAAACACCACATCAATTATTTAGTTCTCTCTTGGTTATGAACACAACAATATTAAATGTTGTTAAACATGGCAAGAGGTGAAGCAACAGTAAACTACACATCTAGGCAAGTTTAAATGAGGCCGGAAACAACGAACAACAAATCCGGAAAACCTCATGTGCATAATATGAATTTGGTACTGTTCTGCCCTATACATAATTTTAGAGTTGTTAAACATGCAAAGTGATGCTACCATGTTAAACTATGCATTTTTCTACCCCATTTACATATATAATTTATTTAAATCGAGCTACGGTTATTTAGTTATGAAATAAATCATTTTAACATGGCATTTATGCAAATTAATGCAAACAACAAGTTAAACATTTTAAACATGCATGAAAGTTGGATATTATGAAACTAGATGAAAAACTAAGCATTTTACATATATAAATCATTTTAATCCGATGCATGGTTAATTAATTATTGATGCATGAACATGGAGGGTCTTTTCGTAAAACAAGAATTACCGGATAATAGAGAAAATCACAGTGCAGGAAAAAAAAACTACGCTGGGCCAAATCTGGATGGACCAAAGGCACAGAGAGAGGTGGGGCTGCTCACCCTTGGGCTTCGCCCGGTTCGATGCAAAGGCTGGAGGAGGCGGTTCTGGCTGCTAGGCGCCAGTGGACCGAAAGCGAGATGGGGAGGCGCGGTCACGCGAGGCGAGACCAGGCGCAGTCAACGCAGGGCGGCGCGCTCGTGTCTCAAACCGCAAGCGGCGAAGGCATGATGCGAGGAAGCAGACGCGAAGGCCGACGGCAGGGAGGCATGCATCCGGGCGGTGGAGGCTGTTCCGTGGCAGACTTGAAGGATCGTCGCAGAGAAGGCCCTTGGCAACCATAGCGGAGCTTCACGCTGCTCCCGCATCCGACGAGAGAGAGAGAGACGGGGCATGAGAGAGAGGTTAGGGAAGGGGAACGGGATGGAGAGGAAACGAGCAGGGGCTCGTCGACGGGACCTGCTGGCGAGGTCCGCCGTGGCGTGGCAGCGTCTTGGGTCTCCGGCAAGGCAGCAGGGCCGGTCGTAACCAGAGATGGCGGGAGTCGGCGGTGGAGAAACTCGAGGAAGCGTCATTGTCTCCTGTTCGAGCAAACAGAGAGGGAGAGATGTGAGGTGAGGGAGAAAGACAGGGAAGGGAGAGGAAGGAGGTGGGATGCGGGAGCGGCCTGGATCGCGGATCGTGGGTGGTGCAGCTCGCCGGCGGGGCGGCTATAGTCGAGGCCAGGCGCTGGAGCTGAGGGGCTCGAGGAGCTCCTACCCTTGGTGCTGGACGCGCACGGAAAGCGGGGACACTCGGGTAAGAAGCTGGTTGCAAGTAGCGGGAAGGAGGAGGCTCCGGCTTGTTGGTGGTTTGGGTGGCGCGGAAATCACGGGAGTTTGTCGGAGGCTGCGGTTGGAAGGGGGTGGGTCTGAGATGGATGGTGGTTGGCTCGGTGGGGAAGACGAGGAGGAGACCAGGTGGGTTGGCGGCGGCGGGGAGGATTTGATGGATGGAAGGGACAGGGCTAGGGTTGACTATAAATATATAGGTAGGGATTAGGGTAGGGTTAATCCGGTCCGTCCAATCATAATCGGGCGATCGAGAATAAATAGGTTAGAGAGTTTAAATAAGAAAACGGAGATGTTTTATAGATGTTAGGGGATGATCCGGACCCACCGGTAACAACAGAGCGGGTCGGGTTTGGAGCAGTTTCGGACACACACACGAGGGGTCAAGAGAGGTCAACGAGGACAAGGGCCTGACAAAATGACAACAGAGGCAAAGAGAGAAAGGGCAACTGCGAACGGCTACAAGTTTTATGAAAACATGTAAATGCAATGCGCATGATGCTATGAGATGAGATGCATGACATGAACACAATGCAAAACAAAAGACAAAAACCCAACCACGGAGAAAATAAAACATCGCATCTCCGGAAAAGGCAAGAGTTAGAGTTACGAATATGGAAAGTTGTATCCGGGGCGTTACAACGGATCTTCAATCGGATGTTTCATTTAAGAGATAAAACATTTTAAAAACTGAAAATCCAAAAAGATTCTCGCATGCATGCATGCGATGACGTGGCAATCTATTTGCATTAGAGACGTGTGGTGCGTCTCTTTTTCTGCCACACGTGTGGCAGTTATCGACGTCCTTGTTTTTTCAACCACACACATTATATTAATCGATAAACAGACTAAAATTATACATGCATACGGAAACTACCCGAAGAATGATAGGTGTCCAAAAAGTTATTCAAGCACCACGAATATAAGAGTATTACAAATAAGTCCCTTGAGGTCCCTGCAAACAATCAGATCTGAAACTGTCTTCGACCTCCAGCGCCGCCAAGACGCCCGCCCGAGTAAGAGATGGAACACCAACAAACAAAAATCCAGGCCAGCGGCTTAGCCTTGAAGGCATTGAGAGTCGAAGACCAGACCTGCAAAACAGGCACTTGGCGATGTGGCGTGTCGGCCGAGGATTTTCCCCACTGTAAGGGCATATTTATCCCTAAGTAGTTTAGGTGATTGATGACAATGCATTTACGGACTAATCGTGTGCATTGAGCATTTCAGATATCTCATGTTTAGGCACAAGACGATTTGTGCCCCTCGGAGTCTAGTGAAGACGGAGTTTTCTCTGCGTTTCTTTTCGGTGGATTTGAGTCGTAGGAAAGTTGTACTATTAAGAGGGGGACTGCTTTGAAAAGGTTTGGGTGGAATCATCACGTACACGTCTGTTCCTTTTGCACCACCTTTCCTTTAACTCTTCGGAGTATCCCCCATTTCTCCGTGTCTCTGCAAAATGGAGTCCTAGTGTTGTTGTGCTGGGGCATGCGGTAGTAGTGCTCTTGGAAGCGGTAGTACCATAGGACCTTGAGGTAGTACCGGCCAGGGGCGTGGTAGTATCGCAGGCCCTTGTGGTAGTACCGGCCAGGGGCGCGGTAGTACCACTCCATGGGCGTGGTAGTACCGTGGGCTCAGACCAGGCACAGCAGCACGAGCGGATGTAGGGGCCGATGTAATTTTTTACATCCGCGACCTACGCGGTAGTACCGCTCCAGGTTTGCGGTAGTACCGCGTCGGATTTTTGCACATATCGAAACTCAGCGGAAGTAGCCACTGATGTAGTTTTTTATGTCTGTGCCTTCCCAGCCTAGACAATCCCTGCCTTGCGGTAGTACCACAAGGTGGAGCGGTAGTACCGCTCCGGCGGTCCTACCGCTCTTTGCTTCAACGCATCAGGGCTAGTCTAGCCCCTGCCGCACATACGGTAGTACCGCGGTGCCCCGCGGTAGTACCGCATGTCTGGTGCTGTAGTACCGCAAGTCGTGGGCTGAGTAAGTGGATAACGGTTGGATTTGTCCTATCACTATAAAAGGGGGTCTTCTTCTTCGAGTTGACCACCTCTTCCATCCCTAAGCTCCATTAATGCTCTAAGCTCCATTTTCGCCCGATCTCTCTTCCTAGCCAATCAAACTTGTTGATTCTCTAGGGATTGGTTGAGAAGTCCCCGATCTACACTTCCACCAAGAGAAATTTGATTCCCCCCATCAATCCCTTGCGGATCTTGTTACTCTTGGGTGTTTGAGCATCCTAGACGGTTGAGGTCACCGCGGAGCCATATTCCATTGTGGTGAAGCTTCGTGGTGTCGTTGGAAGCCTTCAATTAAGTTGTGGAGATTGCCCCAACCTTGTTTGTAAAGGTTCGGCCGCCGCCTCCAAGGGCACCAATAGTGGAATCGCGGCATCTCGAATTATGTGAGGGCGTGAGGAGAATACGGTGGCCCTAGTGGCTTCTTGGGGAGCATTGTGCCTCCACACCGCTCCAAGGGAGACGTACTTCCCCTCGAAAGGAAGGAACTTCGGTAACACATCCTCGTCTTCACCGGCTCCACTCTTGGTTATCTCATACCTTTACTTGTGCAAGCTTATATTGTGTTGCATCTTTTGCTTGCTTGTGTGCTTGTTATTGTTGCATCATATAGGTTGCTCACCTAGTTGCATATCTAGACAACCTATTTTGATGCAAAGTTTCGATTGGTGAAGAATAGTTAAAAATTGTTAGTTGCCTATTCACCCCCCCCCCTCTAGTCAACCATATCGATCCTTTCAATTGGTATCAGAACCTTGTCTCTTTATTAAGTACTTTGTAGTCCGAAGAGTATGGTTGACACCGTAGACGATGTGGAGGAGCACCCCGGTGTGATTCTGTCCTTGTCTATGGCCGATGGGGGTTCCTCGGTCTCTCGTGAGGAGTTCAATGCGACTTTGGACACATTGAAAACCTCCATGACGACCGAGGTTGAAAGCATGTTCACTAAGTTTTTAGAAGGCCTCAAGCTATCCACCGCACCTATGAAAGTGGGTGATCCCGCTAACAAGGTGACGGATGCTAACTCCGACAAAGGGGAAGTTATGAGTGAAAAAGTTCCTTTATCTAGTGGTAGAAGTGGAAATGGCATCTTTGCCCATGTTGAACCTCCGCTTACTTATGGAGGACCGGTTCCTTCCACTCATTTGAATCATGTCGGTTCTCCCCCTAAGATTGGGAAAAATGAGGATTTTGACGCTTGGGTATATCGCTTTAAACGTCATTTAAATCATGTTAATACTAATATTTGGAGAATCATTGAGCAAGGTTTCTATCCGCATGACCCAGGCAACTTCACCCCTAGAGAAGCCGCGGATCATCAATTCAACGAGAATGTTCTCTTCATCATCCAAGATGCAATGCCATCCGGAGATATTGCACATCTCCGACCTTTCACCGTGGCCAAGGAAGCATGGCACCATGTTGTATCCCTTTACAAGGGAAGCACAAGCATTCAACGCTCCAACTATGAAGTGGTGCAAGATGAAGCTGATGAGTTTGCAATGAATGAAGATGAAGAACCTCGTGAGCTTTACCGGAGGTTAACCACTCTCGCGATCTCACTCCGAGATCATGGGAGCAAGGATACGAATAACAATTGGATCAAGCACAAGTTCCTCAAGGCCATGATGCCTTACCACAAGGCCATGTCCTCTGTCATCCGTCAAAGGCTGGACTTCCACACCTTGTCCTCAAGTGAGGTGTTGGATGAGTTTGTGGCAATGAGGATCTTGGACAATACCGCCGATAATGTGGTAATGCATTCTCAAAGAGCTAAGAAGCCCAACCTTGCTTTGAAGGCCAAGGTTAGTATGGAAGAAGAGGATGAAGAGGAAGAAGAGGAGAGAAATCCCGAAGATACAAAATATGCTTATCATGAGCACATGGATCTCGCTTCAAGGCAATTTTGGAGCAAGAAGAACACGAGGCCCAACTTCAACAAGAACAACACAAGTGACGCGAAGGGCAAGCAACGAGTGAGGACTTGCTATAATTGTGGCAATGTGAGCCACTTTGTTGTGGAGTGCTCATATGAGAAGAGGGAAGACAATGGCGGCAAGCTCATCCGAAAAGACAAGGCCAAGTCCTTCCCCAACAAAAGCAACTTCACCAAGAAGACTCCTCCCAAGGAGTTGGTGGCACAAGAAGAGTACAATGATGATGATGATGATGATGATGATGATGAAGACGGTGAGTCGGTTGCCATGGCCTCCGTTGCCATTGCGACAACTCCACGGGTGTCTCTCTTCGACTCACCCAATGAGAACATCACCGCCAAGTGCCTCATGGCTAAAGCCACCAACAAGGTAACCCCCAACATAAAAACTACCATCATTACTAATCCTTCTTTGAAGGATTGCATTGATGAAAATGAGGGGTCTAATGAGGAGGAAAATGAATTTGAGTCTTTTATGAGTAAGCTCAAGGGTAAATCGAAGAAGCATTTGTTGCTTGCTACCTCTTGAGCACTGTGTTGGTTTTCCCTTGAAGAGGAAAGGGTGATGCAGTAAAGCAGCGTAAGTATTTCCCTCAACTTTTGAGAACCAAGGTATCAATCCAGTACGAGGCTACGCACGAGTCCCTCGCACCTACACAAACAAATAAAATCCTCGCAGCCAACGCAATAAAGGGGTTGTCAATCCCTTCACGGTCACTTACGAAAGTGAGATCTGATAGATATGATAAGATAATATTTTTGGTATTTTTATGATAAAGATGCAAAGTAAAATAAAAGGTAATAAAAATAGCTAAGTGTTGGAAGATTAATATGATGGAAAATATACCCGGGGGCCATATGTTTCACTAGTGGCTTCTCTCGAGAGCATAAGTATTACGCGGGTAAACAAATTACTATTGAGCAATTGATAGAATTGAGCATTATTATGAGAATATCTAGGTATGATCATGTATATAGGCATCACGTCCGCGACAAGTAGACCGACTCCTGCCTACATCTACTACTATTACTACACACATCGGCCGCTTTCCAGCATGCATCTAGAGTATTAAGTTCATAAGAATAGAGTAATGCTTTAAGTAAGATGACATGATGTAGAGGGATAAACTCATGCAATATGATATAAACCCCGTCTTGTTATCCTCGATGGCAACAATACAATACGTGCCTTGCTGCCCCTACTGTCACTGGGAAAGGACACCGCAAGATTGAACCCAAAGCTAAGCACTTCTCCCATTGCAAGAAAAATCAATCTAGTAGGCCAAACCAAACTGATAATTTGAAGAGACTTGCAAAGATAACCAATCATACATAAAAGAATTCAGAGAAGATTCAAATATTGTTCATAGATAAACTTGATCATAAACCCACAATTCATCGATCTCAACAAACACACCGCAAAAGAAGATTACATCGAATAGATCTCCACAAGAGAGGGGGAGAACATTGTATTGATATCCAAAAAGAGAGAAGAAGCCATCTAGCTAATAACTATGGACCCGAAGGTCTAAGGTAAACTACTCACACATCATCGGAGAGGCTATGGTGTAGATGTAAAGCCCTCCGTGATCGATGCCCCCTCCGGCAGAGCTCCGGAAAAGGCCCCAAGATGGGATCTCACGGGTACAGAAGGTTGCGGCGGCGGAATTAGGTTTTTGGCTCCGTATCCGGTAGTTTGGGGGTACGTAGGTATATATAGGAGGAAGAAGTACGTCGGTGGAGCAACATGGGCCCCACGAGGGTGGAGGGCGTGCCTGGGGGGTAGGCGCGCCCCCCTACCTCGTGCCTTCCTGGTTTATGTCTTGACGTAGGGTCCAAGTCCTCTGGATCACGTTCGTTCCGAAAATCACGTTCCCAAAGGTTTCATTCCGTTTGGAATCCGTTTGATATTCTTTTTCTGCGAAACTCTAAAATAGGCAAAAAAACAGCAATTCTGGGCTGGGCCTCCGGTTAATAGGTTAGTCCCAAAAATAATATAGAAGTGTATAATAGAGCCCATTAATGTCCGAAACAGAATATAATATAGCATGGAACAATAAAAAATTATAGATAAGTTGGAGACGTATCAAGCATCCCCAAGCTTAATTCCTGCTCGTCCTCGAGTAGGTAAATGATAAAAACATAATTTTTGATGTGGAATGCTACTTGGCATAATTTCAATGTAATTCTCTTAATTGTGGTATGAATATTCAGATTCGAAAGATTCAAGACAAAAGTTTAATATTGACATAAAAATAATAATACTTCAAGCATACTAAGTAAGCAATTATGTTTTCTCAAAATAATATGGCCAAAGAAAGTTGATCCCTACAAAATCATATAGTTTAGTCATGCTCCATTTTCGTCACACAAGAATGCTCTCATCATGCACAACCCCGATGACAAGCCAAGAAATTGTTTCATATGTTAGTAATCTCAAATTTTTTCAACCTTCACGCAATACATGAGCATGAGCCATGGATATAGCACTATGGGTGGCATAGAATATAATGATGGGGGTTATGTGGAGAAGACAAAAAAGGAGAAAGTCTCACATCAACGCGGCTAATCAATGAGCTATGGAGTTGCCCATCGATTGATGTTAATGCAAGGAGTAGGGATTGCCATGCAACAGATGCACTAGAGCTATAAATGCATGAAAGCTCAACAAAAGAAACTAAGTGGGTGTGCATCCAACTTGCTTGCTCACGAAGACCTAGGGCATTTGAGGAAGCCCATTGTTGGAATATACAAGCCAAGTTCTATAATGAAAAATTCCCACTAGTATATGAAAGTGACAAAACAAGAGACTCTCTATCATGAAGATCATGGTGCTACTTTGAAGCACAAGTGTGGAAAAAGGATAATAGGATTGTCCCTTCTTTTTTTGCCTTCTTTTTTTGGCCTTCTTTTTTTGGCCTTTCTCTTTTTTTATTGGGACAATGCTCTATGAATGATGATCATCACACTTCTATTTATTTACAACTCAATGATTACAACTCGATACTAGAACAAAGTATGACTCTATATGAATGCCTCCAGCAGTATACTGGGATAGCAATGAATCAAGAGTGACATGTATAAACAATTATGAACAGTGGCGTTGCCACAAATACGATGTCAACTACATGATCATGCAAAGCAATATGACAATGATGAACGTGTCATGATAAATGGAATGGTGGAAAGTTGCATGGCAATATATCTCGGAATGGCTATGGAAATGCCATAATAGGTAGGTATGGTGGCTGTTTTGAGGAAGATATAAGGAGGTTTATGTGTGAAAGAGCGTATCATATCACGGGGTTTGGATGCACCGCTGAAGTTTGCACCAACTCTCAATGTGAGAAAGGGCAATGCACTGCATCAAGAGGCTAGCAATGATGGAAGGGTAAGAGTGCGTATAATCCATGGACTCAACATTAGTCATAAAGAACTCACATACTTATTGCAAAAATCTACAAGTCATCAAAAACCAAGCACTACGCGCATGCTCCTAGGGGGATAGATTGGTAGGAGAAGACCATCGCTCGTCCCCGACCGCCACTCATAAGGAGGACAATCAAAGAACACCTCATGTTTCAAATTGTTACATAACGTTTACCATACGTGCATGCTACGGGACTTGCAAACTTCAACACAAGTTTTTCTCAAATTCACAACTACTCAACTAGCACAAGTTTAATATCACTACCTCCATATCTCAAAACAATCATCAAGCATCAAACTTCTCTTAGCATTCAGCACACTCATAAGAAAGTTTTTTACTAGTCTCGAATACCTAACATATTAGGATTAATTTCCCAATTGAAGAAAATTACCATGCTGTTTAAGACTATCAAAATAATATAAGTTAAGCATGATATAATAATAGTTTCTATAAAACAAAACCACCGCTGTGCTCTAAAAGATATAAGTGAAGCACTAGAGCAAAAACTATATAGCTCAAAAGATATAAGTGAAGCGCATAGAGTATTCTAATAAATTCCGAATCATGTGTGTCTCTCTCAAAATGTGTGTACAGCAAAGATGATTGTGGTAAACTAAAAATCAAATACTCAAATCATACAAGATGCTCCAAGCAAAACACATATCATGTGGTGAATAAAAATATAGCTCCAAGTAAAGTTATCGATGGAAGTAGACGAAAGAGGGGATGCCTTCCGGGGCATCCCCAAGCTTTGCCTTTTTGGTGTCCTTAGATTATCTTGGGGTGCCATGGGCATACCCAATCTTAGGCTCTTGCCACTCCTTGTTCCATAATCCATCAAATATTTTACCCAAAACTTGAAAACTTCACAACACAAAACTTAACAGAAAATCTTGTGAGCTCCGTTAGCGAAAGAAAACAAAACACCACTTCAAGGTACTGTAATGAACTCATTCTTTATTTATATTGGTGTTAAACCTACTGTATTACAACTTCTCTATGGTTTATAAACTATTTTACTAGCCATAGATTCATCAAAATAAGCAAACAACACACGAAAAACAGAATATGTCAAAAACAGAACAGTCTGTAGTAATCTATAACTAACGCAAACTTCTGGAACTCCAAAAATTCAGCCAAAATAGGAAGACCTATATAATTTTTTTATTGATCAGCAGAAATTGGAATCAATATTTTATCACGTTCTGGTGATTTTTAACAATTATTTTAGTGAACAGAAAGTTTCTGGAATTTTCAGCAAGATCAAATAACTATCATCCAAGAAGATCCTATAGGTTAAACTTGGCACAAACACTAATTAAAACATAAAACAAATCTAACCAGAGGCTAGATCAAAGATTTATTCCTAAACAGAAGCAAAAGCAAAAAAAACTAAAAATAAAATTGGGTTGCCTCCCAACAAGTGCTATCGTTTAACGCCCCTAGCTAGGCATAAAAGCAAGGATAGATCTAGGTATTGTCATCTTTGGCTTTCAATTTTTTGAAGGAAATATGCCCTAGAGGCAATAATAAAGTTATTATTTATTTTCTTATATCATAATAAATGTTTATTATTCATGCTAGAATTGTATTAACCGGAAACATAATACATGTGTGAATACATAGACAAACAGTATGTCACTAGTATGCCTCTACTTGACTAGCTCGTTGATCAAAGATGGTTAAGTTTCCTAGCCATTGACATGGGTTGTCATTTGATTAACGGGATCACATCATTAGGACAATGATGTGATTGACATGACCCATTCCGTTAGCTTAGCACCCGATCGTTTAGTATGTTGCTATTGCTTTCTTCATGACTTATACATGTTCCTATGACTATGAGATTATGCAACTCCCGTTTACCGGAGGAAAACTTTGTGTGCTACCAAACGTCACAACGTAACTGGGTGATTATAAAGGTGCTCTACAGGTGTCTCCGAAGGTACTTGTTGGGTTGGCGTATTTCGAGATTAGGATTTGTCACTCCGATTGTCGGAGAGGTATCTCTGGGCCCTCTCGGTAATGCACATCACTATAAGACTTGCAAGCATTGCAACTAATGAGTTAGTTGCCGGATGATGTATTACAGAACGAGTAAAGAGACTTGCCGGTAACGAGATTGAACTAGGTATTGAGATACCGACGATCGAATCTCGGGCAAGTAACATACCGATGACAAAGGGAAAATGTATGTTGTTATGCGGTCGACCGATAAAGATCTTCAGTAGAATATGTGGGAGCCAATATGAGCATCCAGGTTCCGCTATTGGTTATTGACCAAGAGGCGTGTCTCGATCATGTCTACATAGTTCTCGAACCCGTAGGGTCCGCACGCTTAACGTTCGATGACAACTATATTATGAGTTTATATGTTTTGATGTGTCTTGAAGGTTGTTCGGAGTTCAGGATGTGATCACGGACATGACGAGGAGTCTCGAAATGGTCGAGACATCAAGATTGATATATTGGAAGCCTATGTTTGCATATCGGAAGTGTTCCGGGTGAAATCAGGATTTTACCGGAGTACCGGAGGGGTTACCAGAACCCCCCGGGGGTTAATGGGCCTTAGTGGGCCTTTGCAGAGAAGAGGAGAGGCGGCCAGGGCTGGGCCGCGCGCCCCTCCCCCCTAGTCCGAATAGGACAAGGAGAGGGGGGTGGTGCCCCCCTTCCTTCCTCTCTCCCTCCTCTTCCCCCCCAAGTCCTAATCCAACTAGGAAAGGGGGAGAGTCCTACTCCCGGTGGGAGTAGGACTCCTCCTGGCGCGCCCCCTCTAGGCCGGCTGCACCTCCCCCCTCGCTCCTTTATATACGGGGGCAGGGGGGCACCCTAGAGACACAACAATTGATCGTTTGATCTTTTAGCCGTGTGCGGTGCCCCTCTCCACCATAGTCCACCTCGATAATACTGTAGCGGTGCTTAGGCGAAGCCCTGCTGTAGGACCTTGAGAAGAGGTGTCTAGAGGGGGTGGGTGATTAGACACTAAGTACCAAAGTTGCAGTTTTTAAGTTTCTTTAAATTTTGAGTGGAGTGTAGGCACAAGTTTAACATTCACAACATATAGCAAGCAAGCATGCAAAGAGTATATGAGCAGCGGAAAATAAAGCATGCAACTTGCAAGAATGTAAAGGGAAGGGATTGGAGGATTCAAACACAATTTGGAGACACGGATGTTTTGGCGTGGTTCTGATAGGTGGTGCTATCGTACATCCACGTTGATGGAGACTTCAACCCACGAAGGGTAACGGCCATGCGAGTCCACGGAGGCTCCACCCACGAAGGGTCCACGAAGAAGCAACCTTGTCTATCCCACCATGGCCGTCGCCCACGAAGGACTTGCCTCACTAGCGGTAGATCTTCATGAAGTAGGCGATCTCCTTGCCCTTACAAACTCCTTGGTTCAACTCCACAATCTTGTCGGAGGCTCCCAAGTGACACCTAGCCAATCTAGGAGACACCACTCTCCAGGAAGTAACAAATGGTGTGTTGATGATGAACTCCTTGCTCTTGTGCTTCAAATGATAGTCTCCCCAACACTCAACTCTCTCTCATAGGATTTGGATCTGGTGGAAAGAGGGTTTGAGTGGAAAGCAACTTGGGGAAGGCTAGAGATCAAGATTCATATGGTAGGAATGGAATATCTTGGCCTCAACACATGAGTAGGTAGTTCTTTCTCAGAAATAGGATGTTGGAAGTGTAGGTTCAGTCTGATGGCTCTCTCCACGAATGAAGAGGAGGTGGAGGGGTATATATAGCCTCCACACAAAATCTAACCGTTACACACAATCTACCAAACTCGGTGGGACCGAATCGTTAAACTCGGTCAGACCGATTTAGCAAATAATGTGACCGTTAGGGTTTTCGGTGGGACCGGAATGCAACTCAGTTGGACCGATTCGGTTAGGGTTAGGGCATAACGTAATCTCGGTAAGACCGATTACACAAACTCGGTGGGACCGATTTTGGTAATAAGCTTTCCAGAGAGTTGGTCAGGCAAACTCGGTTTGACCGATTATCAAACTCGGTGGGACCGATTTTGATAATAAGTTAACCAGAGAGTTTGCATTGTAATCTCGGTAGTACTGATTGCTCAAACTCGGTGAGACCGATTTTGATAATGGACATACACAGAGAGATTACAATCCCATCTCAGTGAGATCGAGATCCCTATCGGTGACACCGATTTGCCTAGGGTTTGTGGCAGTGGCTAAGACATCCAGACTCGGTGGCGCTGGATAGAAAGAATCAGTGGGGCCGAGTTTGACTTTAGGTTTAGGACAAATGTGTGGAAGTGGGAAAGTAGTTGAGGGTATTTGGAGCATATCACTAAGCACTTTGAAGCAAGAGGCTCATTAAGCAACACCTCATTCCTCCTTGATAGTATTGGCTTTTCCTATAGACTCAATGTGATCTTGGATCACTAAAATGTAAAATGAAGAGTCTTGAGCTTGAAGCTTGAGCCAATCCTTTGTCCTTAGAATCTTGAAGGAGTTCCCACATCCTTTAGTCCATGCCACTCCATTGTTGAACTTATCTGAAACATACTGGATAAAAGTGTTAGTCCAACAAGAGATATGTTGTCATTAATTACCAAAACCACCTAGGGAGCACTTGTGCTTTAAATCTCCCCCTTTTTGGTAATTGATGGCAACATACATCAAAGCTTTAGATAAAGATATAAAGTATAGCAAGTAAAGCTTTGGAAAGACATGTAACAAGCATAGGCTCCCCCTACATGTATGCAATCATGTGAATATGAAATAGAGAAGCATGTGATAGCATAACCATGATAGAGCAGGCAATGTGTTACATGTATCTTGGCTATATGCATCAGAGCAAAAAGTATTAAAGAGAATACCTTCATGCCCATGAGTCCTTCTTGCAAACAGTATGTACATCAACAAGAATTCCTCATACACATGATTGTGATGCATATACTTACCTTGTGGTCTTGAGTTGGCTTAGGATGGAATGAACCTGTGAAAACAAGGTTAGATAACACAGATGCATCTACTAGCCAGAGCAAACAGAAGAAACCACAAGAATACCAAGACTGAGATGACATGTAGAGAGTGAGTACTGAGTACCACATTGGATTAGACATGTCCCCAAGAGTAAAGATATGCAATGAATTTAAATGATCTCTTTCCCTTAGATGTCTTGCTCCCCCTGAATCTAACATGGGGTACTGGGAGAAGACAGGGAACAGAAAATCAGAGCTGAAGGAAAATAGAGCTGAAAGATATGACTGATGATCACAGCTAAAGTTCAGAGCTAATGTATGCTAATGCAAAATTGAGCACAACAGATCATATGAACATGTATCTCCCCTCAAGAAGACATGTGGACATCTCTCCTCTTGAACACCAAGCATCTGGGATCCTTGAGAAATACTTTCTACTTAAGTATCCTCTCCCCCTGGAGATCTCTCTCGTCTTTTGAGGGTCTCTCCCCCTAGAAGGTCACTCTCTCCCTTAAGAAGAAAGGTGATAAGTTTTGATGCTCTCTCTCTATCTCCAAATGATAAGCTTTGATGTTCTTTCTCTCCCCCTTTGACATCAATTTCCAAGAAGGGTCTTCTGGAGTCTGTCGAATGGGTTTGGTCCTTGAGACATAGAACAAAGCAATGATGAAAATGTGACGCTTGTAGAGGACAAGATTCATTGAGTGGAGCTGGATCAGAAGAAACACAGAATATGTGGCAAAGACTTTTTCCTGTTATGAAATCGGTGGCACCGAGTGGTATGCTTCGGTCGTACCGAAAAGATTCGGTTGGACCGAAAATAACAAATTGGTGTAACCGAGTTCATCGCAGAGAGAACACTTGTCACCTCAGCTCACTAGACTAGTAAGATCTCACAAAGATTTGCAAGGAATTAACTGAAGGATATGCAAGGAATTAGATGCAGAAAATGCAGAGAAAACAGAAAGAAATCTAGATGAAGTTTTTTTTGAAAGGGGAAACACAAATGCATGAGACAAATGCAAAAACTCAGAAAAGAACACAGGAGAACTTCATCTAGAGATGGTCGGCGACAAAGTCACCTATGTTAGAGTATATTGACTTAGGAGTCAAGTGAGATCACTTGATCATAGGCCATACTCATCGTTTAAGCTCAAAATGGGGTTGCCATTTTTCGTTTAAGCATCTTGATGTATTCACATCTTGTCGAGTTGCTTTAACTCATGACTCGGAGTAAAGCTTCTCTAAGATGGAATAACATACCTTGGTTGGTGGTGTTGTCCATGTAGTTGAACTTGCGTGGGTTGCTCAAGGTTGATGTAGCTCATCAAGAATTTGGAGCACCACTTGGAATTTGAGTCCATCTACCTACATGGGCTAGTTCTTGCAAGGAAGAGCACTTGTATATCCAAAAACAACAATCATGAAACTCAACATAGAATTTGTCAAAGGATATGTTTGAATGGTTCACATATACCATAATCTTTAAGAGTTTGGGTCATCCAAAGTAATTGAGCACAACATGAACCAGCGGCAATATATTCAGCTTCGGCGATGGATAAGGATACCGAGTTTTGTTTCTTGGAGGACCAAGACACAAGAGATCTACCAAGAAATTGACAAGTTCCCAAAGTGGACTTTCTATCAACCTTGTCTCCGGCATAGTCCGAGTCAGAATAGCCAACAAGATCGGAAGAGGCCCTCTTAGGATACCAAATGCCAAAATTTGGTGTATGGATTAAGTATCTCACTATCCTTTTCACGGCCTTAAGATGACATTCTTTAGGGGTAGATTGATATCGTGCACACATGCACACACTTAGCATAATATCGGGACGTGAAGCACATAGATATAACAATGAACCAATCATAGAGCGATAAACCTTTTGATCAACCGGTTCACCATCTTTGGTTAAGTCAAGATGTCCACTAGTAGGCATGGGTGTAGTCATACCTTTGCATTCTTGCATATTGAACTTCTTGAATAAGTCCTTGGTGTACTTTGTTTAGAGACAAAAGTACCTTCCTTAGTTTGCTTGATTTGCAAACCAAGAAAGAATTTGAGTTCACTCATCATAGACATCTCAAACTTCTCCGACATTAGCTTCCCAAACTTTTCACTAAAATGAGGGTTAGTTGAACCAAATATAATATCATCAACATAAATTTGGCACACAAATAGTTCACCATTAACCCTTTTAGTAAAAAGAGTAGAATAAATTTTCCCAATTTCAAAGCCTTTTTCAATAAGGAACTTGGTCAACATTTATACCATGCTCTAGGAGCTTGTTTAAGTCCATAAAGAGCTTTGTGAAGTTTGTAAACATGATTGGGTTTCTTAGGATTGACAAAGCCGGAGGTTGTTTAACATAAACTTCCTCCTCTATTTCACCATTTAGAAAAGCACTTTTAATGTCCATTTGGTACAAGGTGATATCATGGTGATTAGCATAGGCAAGTAAGATGCGAATGGACTCAAGTCTAGCAACGGGGGCGTAAGTCTCACCATAGTCCATACCTTCGACTTGTGTGTAGCCTTGGGCGATTTAGACGTGCTTTGTTGCGAACTACTTGTCCATCTTCATCTTGCTTGTTGCGAAACACCCATTTGGTACCGATGATGTTGTGGTTGTTGTCGGGCTTCTCAACCAACGTCCAAACTTGGTTCCTCTCAAAGTTGTGTAGCTCTTCATGCATAGCATTTATCCAATCCGGATCTTCCAATGCTTCTTCGACCTTCATAGGTTCAATGCTAGAGATGAAAGAATAGTTTTCACAAAAGTTAGCTAAACGAGTTTTAGAGCGAGCGATTCTCCCGGTTTGAATATCATTGTAGATTTGCTCGACGGGATGGTCTTTAGCAATTCTTGCTCGAACTCGTAAAAGCTTTTGCTTGGGTCTTCGTTGAACATCTTCTTCATCTTGTTCTTCTTCTTGGCCTTCTTCATTGTTGGCGTTGTCATTCTCTTGTCGTGGTGGAGAAGGAGGTTGTTGACGTTCATCTTGATGCACTTCCTCGTTTTCTTCATCTTGGTGTGTCCCACTTGTGGATGCTTCCATATCAACTCTTGGTTCACCTTGTCGTGAAGTAGAAGCTTCCACTTGGACGGACGAGGTACTCTCCTTCACCTCTGTTGGACGGACCTTGCCAATAGACAAGTCTTGGATTGCTTCCGAAGGATCTTTGTATCCTACATCAATTGGCAATTGCTCTACTTGCGAGCCATTAGATTCATCAAACTTCACATCTACCGTCTCTTCAACCTTTCGGGTGAAATTGTTGTAGACACGGTAAGTGTGAGAGTTTGAGCCATAACCTAGTAGGAAACCTTCATGATACTTAGGAGAAAATTTAGAACGACGATGCTTATCAAGAATGTAGCACTTTGAGCCGAATACTCGAAAGTATCCAACTTGGGGTTTGTTACCGGTGAGTAGCTCGTATGCCGTCTTGCCGAGTAGCTTGTGAAGATACAAGCGATTTGTTGCATGACAAGCTGTCTCAACTGCTTCTGCCCAAAAGTGCTTCGGCGTCTTGTACTCATCAAGCATCATTCTCGCCATTTCGATGAGCGTCCGGTTCTTCCTCTCAACAACTCCATTTTGTTGAGGTGTGTACGTAGCCGAGAACTCGTGTGAAATCCCTTCTTCGTCAAGAAAGGTGTCCACATTTGCGTTCTTGAACTCCGTTCCGTTGTTGCTGCGAACCTTCTTGATCTTCACTTCAAATTGGTTTTGGGCCTTCCTAGCGAAGTTTTTGAAGATCTTTTGGACCTACGATTTATCATCGAGAAAGAACACCCACGCAAATCTGGAAAAATCATCAACTATAACTAGACCAAAAGAATTTCCACCGAGACTCTTGTAAGAGTTGGGACCAAAGATATCCATGTGAAGTAGCTCGAGTGGCCTCTTCGTGGTCATGATGTTCTTCACGGGATGCCTTCCTCCAACCTGTTTACCAGCTTGACAAGCACTGCAAAGTCTATCCTTATCAAATATGACATCATTAACTCCAAGGATATGATTCCCCTTAATAAGCTTGTCAAGGTTTCGTGATACCAACATGACCTAATCGTCTATGCCATAACCAGCCTTTTGAGGATTTAGCAATGAAGCAAGTTTTAGGTTGAGCCTTTTAGTGAAATCAACAATGTATAGATCACCTCTACGCACACCAAGTAAAGACCATTTTATGATTATCTCGACGAAACACTTGGCAATCTACTTGATAAATAGAACATTGAGACCGAAATCAACAAGTCTAGAATCTTGAAAGTAAGTTGTAACCAAGAGATTCAACGAGCATAACATTTTGTATGGAGCTATCATGTGATATGGCCACCTTACCGAGGCCAACCACCTTACCCTTTGAGTTGTCACCGAAAGTGACATACTTTCTAGGACTATCATTATCAGCAAGCTCACGAAACATGTCCTTATCTCCGGTCATGTGATCGGTACATCCACTATCAAGAACCCATTCCATTCCTCCTGACATATATCCCTGAAGATTTGCCATAAGACCAAAATGTCTCATTGCATCATCAAGATCGAAGTCACTATCATCATCCTCATCATGGTATCCATGTTCAACATCGTCATGTGGTGGATCGAATCCTAGAGAGGGTGATTCATTAGAATGAGTTTGACAATAATCTTGTCTATGAATTCTTATAGCTTCGGAAATAATGTCACTAATAATACCAACATTTCCTTTGGCACGCATAAGGTTTGTAAGCTCAAATAGACGATCACCAAACATAGGATCACTAGTATTCATTTTGCTCAAAGCAATAGACTTATGGAGAATTTCATCTAGATTTTTCAAGGAATAATCTGGAAATCGTTCCTCAAGAAATTTCCATATGGTGTAGGCACACTTAAAAGTAGGCAAACATCCAATCAAGTTTCTAGGCAATCCTCTAATGATAAGTTCGGCAGTTCTAAGATTCCTAACCATGTCAATGACTCATCATGGGTTGGATGCATAGGATCAACATAAGGTGCACAAGGGCTAGCAATGTACTTGTTAAAATGATATTGATTGAAAATTACAAGCATCTCATTTTTCCACTCACGAAAATACTCTCCATCAAGAATAGGCACTCTATGTCTAAGACTCCCCAAAGTAGACTCATCCATCTTCCTCCAATGGTGATTAAACCAAGGCAATGGAGACCAATGCTCTGATACCACTTGTAGGACCTTGAGAAGAGGTGTCTAGAGGGGGGGGGGGTGATTAGACACTAAGTACCAAAGTTGCAGTTTTTAAGTTTCTTTAAAGTTTGAGTGGAGTTTAGGCACAAGTTTAGCATTCACAACATATAGCAAGCAAGCATGCAAAGAGTATATGAGCAGCAGAAAATAAAGCACGCAACTTGCAAGAATGTAAAGGGAAGGGATTGGAGGATTCAAACGCAATTTGGAGACACGGATGTTTTGGCGTGGTTCCGATAGGTGGTGCTATCGTACATCCACGTTGATGGAGACTTCAACCCACGAAGGGTAACAGTTCTTGCTGAGTCCACGGAGGGCTCCACCCACGAAGGGTCCACGAAGAAGCAACCTTGTCTATCCCACCATGGCCGTCGCCCACGAAGGACTTGCCTCACTAGCGGTAGATCTTCACGAAGTAGGCGATCTCCTTGCCCTTACAAACTCCTTGGTTCAACTCCACAATCTTGTCGGAGGCTCCCAAGTGACACCTAGCCAATCTAGGAGACACCACTCTCCAAGAAGTAACAAATGGTGCGTTGATGATGAACTCCTTGCTCTTGTGCTTCAAATGATAGTCTCCCCAACACTCAACTCTCTCTCATAGGATTTGGATCTGGTGGAAAGAGGGTTGGAGTGGAAAGCAACTTGGGGACGGCTAGAGATCAAGATTCATATGGTAGGAATGGAATATCTTGGCCTCAACACATGAGTAGGTAGTTCTTTCTCGAAATAGGATCTTTGGAAGTGTAGGTTCGGTCGATGGCTCTCTCCACGAATGAAGAGGAGGTGGAGGGTATATATAGCCTCCACACAAAATCTAACCTTTACACACAATCTACCAAACTCGGTGGGACCGAATCGTTAAACTCGGTCCGACCGATTTAGCAAATAATGTGACCGTTAGGGTTTTCGTGGGACCGAATGCAACTCGGTGGGACCGATTCGGTTAGGGTTAGGGCATAACGTAATCTCGGTAAGACCGATTACACAAACTCGGTGGGACCGATTTTGGTAATAAGCTTTCAGAGAGTTGGTCGAGCAAACTCGGTTTGACCGATTATCAAACTCGGTGGGACCGATTTTGATAATAAGTTAACAGAGAGTTTGCATTGTAATCTCGGTAGTACCGATTGCTCAAATTCGGTGAGACCGATTTTGATAATGGACATACACAGAGAGATTACAATCCCATCTCGGTGAGACCGAGATCCCTATCGGTGACACCGATTTGACTAGGGTTTGTGGCAGTGGCTAAGACATCCAGACTCGGTGGCGCCGGATAGAAAGAATCAGTGGGGCCGAGTTTGACTTTAGGTTTAGGACAAATGTGTGGAAGTGGGAAAGTAGTTGAGGGTATTTGGAGCATATCACTAAGCACTTTGAAGCAAGAGGCTCATTAAGCAACACCTCATTCCTCCTTGATAGTATTGGCTTTTCCTATAGACTCAATGTGATCTTGGATCACTAAAATGTAAAATGAAGAGTCTTGAGCTTGAAGCTTGAGCCAATCCTTTGTCCTTAGCATCTTGAAGGAGTTCCCACATCCTTTAGTCCATGCCACTCCATTGTTGAACTTATCTGAAATATACTGGATAAAAGTGTTAGTCCAACAAGAGATATGTTGTCATTAATTACCAAAACCACCTAGGGAGCACTTGTGCTTTCACCTGCATCAGTAGAACATCATCATCGTCACCACGCCGTCGTGCTGATGAAACTCTCCCTCAACACTCGGCTGGATCGGAGTTCGAGGGACGTCATCAGGCTGAACGTGTGCTGAACTCGGAGGTGCCGTACGTTCGGTACTTTCTCGGTCGGATCGTGAAGACGTACGACTACATCAACCGCGTTGTGCTAACGCTTCCGCTTTCGTTCTACGAGGGTACGTGGACAACACTCTCCCCTCTCGTTGCTATGCATCACCATGATCCTATGTGTGCGTAGGAATTTTTTTTAAATTACTATGTTCCCCAACAGTTGTATCAGAGCCAGGTTTTATGCGTAGATGTCATATGCACGAGTAGAACACAAGTGAGTTGTGGGCGATATAATTCATACTGCTTACCAGCATGTCATACTTTGGTTCGGCGGTATTGTTGGATGAAGCGGCCCGGACCGACATTACGCGTACGCTTACGCGAGACTGGTTCTATCGACGTGCTTTGCACATAGGTGGCTGGCGGGTGTCAGTTTCTCCAACTTTAGTTGAACCGAGTGTGGCTACGCCCGGTCCTTGCGAAGGTTAAAACAACACCAACTTGATAAACTATCGTTGTGGTTTTGATGCGTAGGTAAGAACGGTTCTTGCTAAGCCCGTAGCAGCCACGTAAAACTTGCAACAACAAAGTAGAGGACGTCTAACTTGTTTTTGCAAGGCATGTTGTGATGTGATATGGTCAAGACATGATGCTAAATTTTATTGCATGAGATGATCATGTTTTGTAACCGAAGTTATCGGCAATCGGCGCGGAGCCATATGGTTGTCGCTTTATTGTATGCAATGCAATCGCCCTGTAATGCTTTACTTTATCACTAAGCAGTAGCGATAGTTGTAGAAGCATAAGATTGGCGAGACGACAACGATGCTACGATGGAGATCAAGGTGTCGCACCGGTGATGATGGTGATCATGACGGTGCTTCAGAGATGGAGATCACAAGCACAAGATGATGATGGCCATATCATATCACTTATATTGATTGCATGTGATGTTTATCTTTTATGCATCTTATCTTGCTTTGATTGACGGTAGCATTATAAGATGATCCCTCACTAAATTATCAAAGTATAAGTGTTCTCCTGAGTATGCACCGCTATGAAAGTTCTTCGTCTTTGAGACACCACGTGATGATCGGGTGTGATAGGCTCTACGTTCAAATACAACGGGTGCAAAACAGTTGCACACGCCAAATACTCAGGTTAAACTTGACGAGCCTAGCATATAATAGATATGTCCTGGAACACAGAGACCCAAAGGTCGAGCGTGAATCATATAGTAGATATGATCAACATAGTGATGTTCACCATTGAAACTACTCCATCTCACGTGATGATCGGGCATGGTTTAGTTGATTTGGATCACGTGATCACTTAGAGGATTAGAGGGATGTCTATCTAAGTGGGAGTTCTTAAGTAATATGATTAATTGAACTTAAATTTATCATGAACTTAGTACCTGATAGTATCTTGCTTGTCTATGTTGATTGTAGATAGATGGCCCGTGCTGTTGTTCTGTTGAATTTTAATGCGTTCCTTGAGAAGGCAAAGTTGAAAGATGATGGTAGCAATTATACGGACTGGGCCCATAACTTGAGGATTATCCTCATTGCTGCAGAGAAGAATTACGTCTTGGAAGCACCGCCGGGTGCCAGGCCTGCTGCTGATGCAAGTGACGACGTTAAGCACGTCTGGCAGAGCAAAGCTGATGACTACTCGATAGTTCAGTGTGCCATGCTTTACGGCTTAGAACTGGGACTTCAACGACGTTTTGAACGTCATGGAGCATATGAGATGTTCCAGGAGTTGAAGTTAATATTTCAAGCAAATGCCCGGATTGAGAGATATAAAGTCTCCAATAAGTTCTACAGCTGCAAGATGGAAGAGAATAGTTATGTCAGTGAGTATATACTCAAAATGTGCGGGTATAATAATCACTTGATTCAACCGGGAGTTAATCTTCCGGATGATAGCGTCATTGATGAATTCTCCAATCACGCCACCAAGCTACAAGAGCTTCGTGATGAACTATAATATGCAAGGGATGGATAAGACGATTCTCGAGCTCTTCGCAATGCTAAAGGCTGCGGAGGTAGAAATCAGGAAGGAGCATCAAGTGTTGATGGTCAATAAGACCACCGTTTCAAGAAGAAGGGCAAAGGGAAGAAGAAGGGAACTTCAAGAAGAACAGCAAGCAAATTGCTGCTCAGAGAAGAAACCCAAGTCTGGACCTAAGCACGAGACTGAGTGCTTCTACCGCAAGCAGATCGGTCACCGGAAGCGGAACTTCCCAAGTATTTGATGGATAAGAAGGATGGCAAGGTGAACAAAGGTATATGTGATATACATGTTATTGATGTGTACCTTACTAATGCTCGCAGATAGCACTGGTATTTGATATTGGTTCATTGCTAATATTTGCAACTCAAACAGGGGCTACGGATTAAGCGAAGATTGGCTAAGGACAAGGTGACGATGCGCGTGGGAAATGGTTCCAAAGTCGATGTGATCGCGGTCGGCACGCTACCTCTACATCTACCTTCGGGATTAGTATCAGACCTAAATAATTGTTATTTGGTGCCAGCGTTGAGCATGAACATTATATATGGATCTTGTTTGATGCGAGACGGTTATTCATTTAAATGAGGATAATGGTTGTTCTATTTATATGAGTAATATCTTTTATGGTCATGCACCCTTGAAGAGTGGTCTATTTTTGTTGAATCTTGATAGTAGTGATACACATATTCATAATATTGAAGCCAAAAGATGCAGAGTTGATAATGATAGTGCAACTTATTTGTGTCACTGCCGTTTAGGTCATATCGGTGTAAAGCGCATGAAGAAACTCCATGCTGATGGACTTTTGGAATCACTTGATTATGAATCACTTGATGCTTGCGAACCATGCCTCATGGGCAAGATGACTAAGACTCCGTTCTCGTAACAATGGAGCGAGCAACCGACTTATTGGAAATAATACATCGATGTATGCAGTCCGATGAGTGTTAAGGCTCGCGCCAAGTATCGTTATTTTCTGACCTTCACAGATGATTTGAGCAGATATGGGTATATCTACTTGATGAAACATAAGTATGAAACATTTGAAAAGTTCATATAATTTCAAAGTGAAGTGGAAAATCATCGTAACAAGAAAATAAAGTTTCTACGATCTGATCGTGGAGGAGAATATTTGAGTTACGAGTTTGGTCTTCATTTGAAACAATGCGGAATAGTTTCGCAACTCACGCCACCGAACACCACAACAGTAATGGTGTGTCCGAACATCGTAATCGTATTTTATTAGATATGGTGCAATCTATGATGTCTCTACCGATTTACCACTATCGTTTTGGGTTTATGCATTAGAGACAGCTGCATTCACGTTAAATAGGACACCATCAAAATCCGTTGAGACGACGCCTTATGAACTGTGGTTTGACAAGAAACCAAAGTTGTCGTTTCTTAAAGTTTGGGGCTGCGATGCTTATGTGAAAAAGCTTCAACTTGATAAGCTCAAACCCAAATCAGAGAAGTGCGTCTTCATAGGATACCCAAAAGAAAATGTTGGGTACACCTTCTATCACAGATCCGAAGGCAAGATATTCGTTGCTGAGAATGGATCCTTTCTGGAGAAGGAGTTTCTCTCGAAAGAAGTGAGTGGGAGGAAAGTAGAACTTGATGAGGTAACTATACCTGCTCCCTTATTGGAAAGTAGTTCATCATAGAAACCGGTTCCTGTGACACCTACACCAATTAGTGAGGAAGCTAATGATGATGATCATGAAACTTCAGATCAAACCTCGTAGGTCAACCAGAGTAAGATCTGCACTAGAGTGGTACGGTAATCCTGTTCTAGAAGTTATGTTACTAGACCATGACGAACCTACGAACTATGAAGAAGCGATGGTGAGCCCAGATTCCGCAAAATGGCTTGAGGCCATGAAATCTAAGATGGGATCCATGTATGAGAACAAAGTGTGGACTTTGGTTGACTTGCCTGATGATCGGCAAGCAATTGAGAATAAATGGATCTTCAAGAAGAAGACTGACACTGACGGTAATGTTACTGTCTATAAAGCTCGACTTGTTGCGAAAGGTTTTCGACAAGTTCAAGGGATTGACTACGATGAGACCTTCTCACCCGTAGCGATGCTTAAGTCTGTCCGAATCATGTTAGCAATTGCCACATTTTATGATTATGAAATTTGGCAAATGGATGTCAAAACTACATTCCTGAATGGATTTCTGGAAGAAGAGTTGTATATGATGCAACCGGAAGGTTTTTTCGATCCAAAGGAGCTAACAAAGTGTGCAAACTCCAGCGATCCATTTATGGACTGGTGCAAGCCTCTCGGAGTTGGAATAAACACTTTGATAGTGTGATCAAAGCATTTGGTTTTGTACAGACTTTTGGAGAAGCCTGTATTTACAAGAAAGTGAGTGGGAGCTCTGAAGCATTTCTAATATTATATGTGGATGACACATTGCTGATTGGAAATGATATAGAATTTCTGGATAGCATAAAGGGATACTTGAATAATAGTTTTTCAATGAAAGACCTCGGTGAAGCTGCTTATATATTGGGCATCAAGATCTATAGAGATAGATCAAGACGCTTAATTGGACTTTCACAAAGCACATACCTTGACAAAGTTTTGAAGAAGTTCAAAATGGATCAAGCAAAGAAAGGGTTCTTGCTTGTGTTACAAGGTGTGAAGTTGAGTAAGACTCAATGCCCGACCACTGCAGAAGATAGAGAGAAAATGAAAGATGTTCCCTATGCTTCAGCCATAGGCTCTATCATGTATGCAATGCTGTGTACTAGACCTGATGTGTGCCTTGCTATAATTCTAGCAGGGAGGTACCAAAGTAATCCAGGAGTGGATCACTAGACAGCGGTCAAGAACATCCTGAAATACTTTAAAATGACTAAGGATATGTTTCTCGTTTATGGAGGAGACAAAGAGCTCATCGTAAATGGTTACGTTGATGCAAGCTTTGACACTGATCTGGACGATTCTAAATCGCAAACCGGATACGTGTTTACATTGAACGGTGGAGCTGTCAGTTGGTGCAGTTCTAAACAAAGCGTCGTGGCGGGATCTACGTGTGAAGCGGAGTACATAGCTGCTTCGGAAGCAACAAATGAAGCAGTCTGGATGAAGGAGTTCATATCCGATCTAGGTGTCATACCTAGTGCATCGGGTCCAATGAAAATATTTTGTGACAATACTGGTGCAATTGCCTTGGCGAAGGAATCCAGATTTCACAAGAGGACCAAGCACATCAAGAGACGCTTCAATTCCATCAGGGATTTAGTCCAGGAGGGAGACATAGAAATTTGCAAGATACATACGGATCTGATGTTGCAGACCCGTTGACTAAGCCTCTTCCACGAGCAAAACATGATCAGCACCAAGGCTCCATGGGTGTTAGAATCATTACTGTGTAATCTAGATTATTGCCTCTAGTGTGTCGGTGTTCAAAAGTAGGGGCTCTGCTTTTGACCCCATTACTTGTGCATGGGCAGTCAGAGCCTCCCGCCACGACCACGCATAGACATAGCAGGAAAGGGGAGCTGGAGAGGAGCCAAAGCCATGAAGACAAATGAAGCAACGACAAGGACCAAGGCCACAAGGATCGGATGGGCGAAGCAGGTTTTCCCGAAGGACCCTTGCTGGGCAGCCACAGCTGCCCCAAGCAAGACCCTTGCCGGGCAGCCCACCCACGCCACCGAAGCGAGCCACCCTTGAGCCCACCAATGCTCGAGACAAATGCGTTGGGATGGGGCTGGGAGGCACCTCTGTGGTGGCATGCAGATCTTTGTGAAGACATAGAATGCTCAAGATCAAATGAGGATAAGAGGGCAACCATCCTCACCGAAGAAACCCCACAAGACCCCCGGCAAGACCCTTGCCGGGGAGGCCAGCGCGCCCCGGCAAGACCCTTGCCGGGGAGGCCAGGGTGCCACAGAAAGACCCTTGCCGGGCCACCCGGCAAGACCCTTGCCGGGCCACCAGACAAGGCCCTCACCAAAGCGCACCACTGGGCCACCGCCAGCCCGCACAGATAAGTTCGCCATTGTCAAGCATGCGGTGCCGACCCAACCAGCTGGGCAGGCACCTGCGTGGCGGCATGCAATCCTTCATGGAGGCTCCACCACCGCGCCACCTCAGCTGCCTGCCTACCTACATGGCACCGCATGCGTCGCTGGCCAGGGCACGCGTCGAAGCAAGGAGGAGCAGCGACGGATGGGACATGCCTCACTCCCGTACCCAATAAAGCAAAGGGACACCTAAGCCTCGCATTAAATGCATCTTGTTCGGTAATACGAGGGATAACCTTGCAGCACTGTACCCTTTCCACCTCCTGCTTGCCACTGTGGCGACCCCTTTCCCTATAAAAGGAGGCCTAAGGCGACCAGGAAAAGGATTCGGCTCTTTGGAACCTCGCAGCACCTAGAGCTAGTTCGAGAGCTCAAGAACACCAAATACATCCACCAAAGCAGGACTAGGGTTTTATGAATCCTCGCGTCTTAACTCGGGTAAAATCCCTTTGTGTTGTCTCGCTGGTCCCACTCTTCTCACGATCCCCGCGCCCATAACCGTGAGAAGGGATTCGGTGATCCCATAGGTGTCGCCTCCCACCGACATCTTTGGCGCGCCAGGTAGAGGGCGCAATTGTGAGAATCTGGTCCAGCAGTCGACCTAGCTGTTCTTCATCGCCCCGGCCCCTACGGAGAAGGCGGCATTTCCCGTGGCGCGGAAGACACTGAGGCGGCGACGAGAGAGCTAAGTCATGCTGAACTTTAAGTTCTTCTTTTTAAACATAAGGTTATTATCCTCGACAGTTTGGCCTATGTATGGAAAGCCTGTATGCAGAGGGACCCTCCTGCGATCGACAACGCCTTTGTTCTGTTTCGAGTCCGCTCAGTAGTTCAAGCGGCCGCGTCGAGAGTGGCAGGGTAGCCTTTCGCCATCAGCAACGCTCTCAGTTCTGACTCGAGTCAAGCTCGACAGATCGAGAGGCCGCGCCAGGGGCAGTAAGGTGCTTTGCCCGGCGACAAGCACGCCCGGCAGGCTAATGAGGATTCGTCCTCAAAACACCGCCCTGGGTTACGTGCCGGCAAGCTTACCCAGTTGATGTGGGGTGGACATACAAAGGAAAATCGAACAGGAAAATAACATGCATACGTTTTAGGGGCATTACAGAGTTATATTACACAAATTGCCGCCGCGGTTCTAACTAAAGATAGCTTTGTCTTGGTCATGAACCCGCAGCGGCGACAGAGAACGGGTCCCGGCGCTGGCCCTCAACCCTCTTGATTTTGTCGATGCGGCTGAGGATGGGCTGGATATGCTCGATGGAACCAGTCCTGCGCCTCGGCGACGCGCCCCCAAAGTCCTCCTCCATCCTCTCCACCACCGCCGCCCCGACTGACCTTGTCCAAAGGAAGCGGTGGAGCGCCTGAGCTTCAGGAAGCCGGGCGCCATGGCTCGGAGCAGCCACTTCTCAGGAGCTAGCGCGCCAACGCCTGCCTGCCAACAACCTCAAGCCCGGCGGTGGCAAGCGCCTCGTCAACACCTCTCCTCAGGGAGCCCTGGTGCTCGACGCACCAAGGAAATGGACGAAGAGGTCGTCGCTGACCATCAGGTACCTGCCAGAGCCCGAGGTAGCGGAGGAGGAGGGCAGGTCGTCAAACGCTCCCTCCTCGGCAGTGGCCTTGCCGGCTCCCTCGGCAGGCCCCTTGTCGGGCTCCTCGGCGGGCCCCTTGGCGGCATCCTCGATGGCGCCCCTGGCTCCCTCCTCAGCAGCGATCTTCTCCGCCTCCGCCGTGGCATCCGCGGCGACGTCCTTGATGGTGGCGTCGACGTCCTCTAAGGAGAAGTCTGGATGCCACGAAAGAGATAGGGCGGGGCCAAGGTCGAAGGTCAATAAGGGAAAAAGAAGAATGCAAGCGGAGGTGGAGAGCGAGTGGTTTACCCATGCCGGGCCGAGAGGCGGAAGCCCCTTCTCCGCCAAGGTCTGGCGTTGAGGCAAAGCCACCGGCGCCTGCGTTCCCCTCCCCATCCTCCGTGTGCACAACCTCGGTGCTCGGTTTCCCCGCCGGAGACGCCCCTTGGGGCGGTGTAGTCAACGGGGGCGGCACAATCGGAGAAGCCCCCTGTGGCTCCCCTTGGTGTTGCTCCCCTCCTGCATCCACGCACAGCTTAACATCAAGCATCACGCGACACACGTTGATTGAGGGTGGGTGGTGGACTCACGCGGGGCTAGGGCCGGGCTGCTCTCCGGACTGCTCGACACCACCGGTGGCGCGATGGAGGTACCTGCCGGGCTGGCCGCTCATGAAACCCCGCCCTCTTGATCCTCTGGGCCAGAATATCCACATCCCTGCAAGACGAAGACAGGTAAGCAACGCCGTTAGGGGGGGGGGTGCAAGGAATGAGGGAGGAAAGCAGAGGCTTAGTCTTCGTCCTCTTTCTCCTCCTCCTTTGTTGCTTTCCTCTTCCGCTCTGAGCTGAGAGGCCCGAGCTCTCTCTCCGGGCTGAGAGGCCCGAAGTCAAACAAGTCACCCCCAATCCCTGCACCGATGTTTGCTGGCGAGGGGGGAGGCGATGGCATCCGGGCGCGCTTGGACGATGGAGAAGCAGGCATCCTCTTCTTCGACGCCACGGCTCTTGCCGTTTTCTTCGCTGCCACCGCCCTCGTCTGGCGCACGGGCGCCTCCTGGGCTTGCCGCAGCTGCACGGCCCGGTCGAGGCGGACCGGCTCGCCGGAGGTGGCCCGCCGCAGGACCCGCCTCCTTCCGGTGGTCGGAGGGTCGGCGGTTGCGGTCCTCCCCTCCTTGCCCTCCTCTTCCGACGACCCGTCGGCGACGTCCTCGACGAGGGGAGCCCCGGTGTCGACACCGCTGGCCTCCCCAGCGGTTGTTGCCCACCGGGCGAGCTCCACCTCCTCCGCCTCCGCTGCGGCCTTGTCCACCACGCCGCCGGCGCTGCCGGCCTCCTTGACGAGCCTTGCCTCGTCCACCCTGGCGGCAATAGTCCAGCTCCGCCGAGGAAGTGTCCTAGATGAGCCGCGGCTCATCGGTGACGTATATCTCGTGTAGAGTGTCGAAGAACTCCTGCACCACGAGCTCGTCTGGCTCGGCCCAATTCGGGTCGAGGCCGTGCGCGTTGAAAAGTGGCATCATGGCGATGATCTCATTCCGACGAGAGTTGTTGCTCAGCGGAACCACTCCCACCGGCAGCTTGAAAACAGGCTCCTTGTCGACCTTGCCGGCCTTCGCGGCGGCCCTGGCAAGCTTACCGGACCGCTCGACCTCGCCCGCGTCGTCGACCTCAAGTTGGAAGATTCGCTGGCAAAGATGGGCGTGCCGCAGCACCGTTAGGTTGTTATCGAGGCCGGGACGAAGCCTCATGATGTCGGCAGCGTTTACGTAGAGCCAAGCCGGCCTCCCCTTGTCATGCAGAGGGGCAATCCGGCGGCGGATGAAGTCCGCCCCGATCATCTCGAGGGTGAGCCCGGCCTGGGTAAGCCGGAGAATCCTGGTGGTGGCGATCGTGAGCTTCGCGTCGTCGGCGTCGACATCACCCCAATTGCCGCCACGAACCGGCGGCTTCTGGCAAACCTCGCAGAACGCTGGCGGGCCTTTTTCCTCAATCCAGCACCACCAGCCCCACCATTCTTCCCACCTATCCTTCATGGCGCCATCCGGGTACGCCCCCTTGGCCCTCGGGATCCAGGCGACATAGCCAGCAATGGCGCCCCCTGCCTGGATCCGAGGGGAGAAGTAATGGCGGAAGAGCGCCATGCTGGGGTGCACCCCGACGAAGCCCTCGCAGAGATGGGCGAAGAGGGCCATACACGCCATGGCATTCGGAGTAAAATCCAGGAGGTGGAAGCCGTAGGTGTGCATGATGTCCTTGAAGAAATCGGAGAAGGGGGGACAGAGCCCGCAAGAGAAAGAGTCGACGAAGAAGGGGTACCAATGCGGGGAGGGGGCGGCGCTGGCAGGGACGACGGTCGTGGACGGATGCCCCGTCTTATCTCCCCCCGTCTTCACACCCCACAAACACTTGAACATCTCCCGAAGCTCGGGCACGCCAATCGTCGAGGGGGAAAAGAAGGCGGATTGCGTCCGCTGCACCGCAAGCGCACCTCCGGTGCCTTCGTCACTCCGACGCCCTGGCCCCTCCTTTACCCTCGGTGGATTTGGGCGCCATGGCGACCGTGGGAAGCGGAAAAGCAGAGGACGACGAAAGCACGGCGGCGATGGGAGAAAGCATGACGATGGGAGAAAGTAGATAGGCTCGAGAAGAAGGGGGCGGAGGTTATGAGATTGGAGGAAGGCGCAGGGAAGGGGTAAAAGTGAGCAGCGCGCCCGCGGTTATTCCTTTTTATGGGGAAGGCGAGGGCTGCCTCCTTTCCCATTAACCGCGATGCGACGCATGCGTGCGGGTGCTGTCCCACGCATGCCTCCCACGTCATGCGCACGCGCACGACCCCACACCACGCGTTCAACGCGGGTCGTGGGGAAGCGCAGCACCCGGAATAGTGGCCGCAGTAAAAATCCGCCCTAATCGCTCACAAGACCGCTCGGGCTCGCCCAACAACGTCTTTGCGCCATGTGTGGCCCAGCACGGGGCTCCTATCGGTGTACAAAAGTAGGGGCTCTGCTGACCCCTTTACTTGTGCACGGGCAGTCGAGCCTCCCACCACGCACCACACATAGACATAGCAGGAAAGGGAGCCGAGAGGAGCCAAAGCCATGAAGACAAATGAAGCAACGACAAGGACCAAGGCCACAAGGATCGGATGGGCGAAGCAGGTTTTCTCGGCAAGGACCCTTGCCAGGGCAGCCTCAGCGGCCCCGGCAAGACCCTTGCCGGGGCTGCCCGCCCACGCCAGCCGAGCGAGCCACCCTTGAGCCCACCAATGCTCAGACAAATGCGTTGGGACAGGGCTCGGGAGGCACCTCCATGGTGGCATGCAGATCTTTGTGAAGACATAGAATGCTCAAGATCAAATGAGGATAAGAGGGCAACCATCCTCACTGAAGAAACCCACAAGACCCCCAGCAAGACCCTTGTCGGGGAGGCCAGCGCGCCACGGCAAGACCCTTGCCGGGCCACCCGGCAAGACCCTTGCCGGGGAGGCCAGCGTACCACAGCAAGACCCTTGCCGGGCCACGCGATAAGGCCCTCACCAAAACGCACCAGCTGGGCCACTGCTAGGCCAGCACTAGATAATTCTTCGCCGCTGTTTGCATGCGGCTGCCGACCCAACCAGCTGGGCAGGCACCTGTGTGGCTTCATGCAATCCTTCGTGGAGGCTCCACCACCGCGCCACCTCAGCTGCCTGCCTGCCTACATGGCACCGCATGCGCTGGCGCTGTGGCACGGTCGAAGCAAGGAGGAGCGGCGACGGATGGGACGGGCCTCGCCCCGTCCCCAATAAAGCGAAGGGACACCTAAGCCTCAGATTAAATGCATCTTGTCCGTAATACAAGGGATAACCTCACAAAGACTGCACCCTTTCCACCTCTCGCTTTTACATCGTGGCGACCCTTTCCCTATAAAAGGAAGCCCGAGGCGACCAGGAAAAGGATTCGGCTCTTTGGAACCTCGCAGCACCTAGAGCTAGTTCGAGAGCTCAAGAACACTAAATACATCCACCAAAGCAGGACAATCCACCTTCTTTTCCCCCTCGACGGTTGGCGTGCCCGAGCTTCAGGAGATGTTCAAGTGTTTGTGGGGTGTGAAGACGGGGGGATAGAAGACGGGGCAGCCGGCCATGACCGTCGTCCCTGCCAGCGCCGCCCCCTCCCCGCATCGGCACCCCTGGTGGATTTGGGCGCCATGGCGACTGCGGGAAGCAGAAAAGCAAAGGACGGCGAAAGCACGACGGCGATGGGCGAAAGCAGAGAGGCTCGATAAGAAAGGGGCGGCGGTTCTGAGATTGGAGGAAGGCGCAGGGAATGGGTAAAAGTGAGCAGCGTGCCCGCGGTTATTCCTTTTTATGGGGAAGGCGCGGGCCGCCTCCTTTCCCATTAACTGTGATGCGACGCATGCATGCGGGCGCTGTCCCACGCATGCCTCCCATGTCATGCACACGCGCAGGACCCCCACATCACGCGTTCAACGCGGGTCGTGGGGAAGCGCAGCGGACGGAACAGTGGCCGCGGTAAAAATCCGCCACAACTGCCCGCGCACCGTTCTGGGCCTGGCCCAACAACGTGCTATGCTCATGTGTGGCCCAGGCCTGGGGGCTCCTGTCGGTGTACAAAAGTAGGGGCTCTCCTTTTCACCCCTTTACTTGTGAACGGGCAGTCAGAGCCTCCCGCCACGACCACGCATAGACATAGCAGGAAAGGGGAGCTGGAGAGGAGCCAAAGCCATGAAGACAAATGAAGCAACGACAAGGACCAAGGCCACAAGGATCGGATGGGCGAAGCAGGTTTTCCGGCAAGGACCCTTGCTGGGGCAGCCTCAGCTGCCCCCGGCAAGACCCTTGCCGGGAAGCCCGCCCATGCCAGCCTGAAGCGAGCCACCCTTGAGCCCACCAATGCTCGAGACATGCGCTGGGACAGGGCTGGAGGCACCTCTGTGGTGGCATGCAGATCTTTGTGAAGACATAGAATGCTCAAGATCAAATGAGGATAAGAGGGCAACCATCATCTTTGAAGAAACCCACAAGACCCCGGCAAGACCCTTTTTCGGGAGGCTAGCCAGCCACAGCAAGACCCTTGCGGGCCACCCGCATGACCCTTGCCGGGAGGCCAGCGTGCCACAACAAGACCCTTGCCGGGCCACCCGACAAGGCCCTCGCCAAAGCACACCACCGGGCCCTTGCCAGCCCACACCAGATAAGTTCGCCGTTCGCATGCGGCTGCCGACCCAATCAGCTGGGCACGCACCTGCGTGGCGGCATGCAATCCTTCGTGGAGGCTCCACCACCGCGCCACCTCAGCTGCCTGCCTGCCTACATGGCACCGCATGCGTCGCTGGCTAGGGCACGTGTCGAAGCAAGGAGGAGCGGCGACGGATGGGACGGGCCTCGCTCCCGTCCCCAATAAAGCGAAGGGACACCTAAGCCTCCCATTAAATGCATCTTGTCCGGTAATATGAGGGATAACCTCGCAGCACTGTACCCTTTCCACCTACTGCTTGCCACTGTGGCGACCCCTTTCCCTATAAAAGGAGGCCCGAGGCGACCAGGAAAATGATTCGGCTCTTTGGCACCTAGAGCTAGTTCGAGAGCTGAAGAACACTAAATACATCCACCAAAGCAGGACTAGGGTTTTACGCATCCTCGCATCCCGAACCTGGGTAAAATCCCTTTGTGTTGTCTGCTGGTCCCGCTCTTCTCACGATCCCCGCGCCCCGCAACCGTAGAAGGGATTCAAGTGATCCCATAGGCGTCGTCTCCCACCGACATAGTGCAAGTGGGAGACTGAAGGAAATATGCCCTAGAGGCAATAATAAAGTTATTATTTATTTCCTTATATCATGATAAATGTTTATTATTCATGCTAGAATTTTATTAACCGGAAACATAATACATGTGTGAATACATAGACAAACAGTATGTCACTAGTATGCCTCTACTTGACTAGCTCGTTGATCAAAGATGGTTAAGTTTCCTAGCCATTGACATGGGTTGTCATTTGATTAACGGGATCACATCATTAGGAGAATGATGTGATTGACATGACCCATTCCCTTAGCTTAGCACCCGATTGTTTAGTATGTTGTTATTGCTTTCTTCATGACTTATACATCTTCCTATGACTATGAGATTATGCAACTCCGTTTATCGGAGGAACACTTTGTGTGCTACCAAACGTCTCACAACGAATCGGGTGATTATAAAGGTGCTCTCTGGTGTCTCGAAGGTACTTGTTGGGTTGGCGATTTGAGATTAGGATTTGTCACTCCGATTGTCGGAGAGGTATCTCTGGGCCCTCTCGGTAATGCACATCACTATAAGCCTTGCAAGCATTGCAACTAATGAGTTAGTTGCGGGATGATGTATTACAGAACGAGTAAAGAGACTTGCCGGTAACGAGATTGAACTAGGTATTGAGATACCGAAGATCAAATCTCGGGCAAGTAACATACCGATGACAAAGGGAACAACGTATGTTGTTATGCGGTCTGACTGATAAAGATCTTTGTAGAATATGTGGGAGCCAATATGAGCATCCAGGTTCCGCTATTGGTTATTGACCGGAGACGTGTCTCGGTCATGTCTACATAGTTCTCGAACCCGTAGGGTCCGCACGCTTAACGTTTCGATGGCAGTTATATTATGAGTTTACATGTATTGATGTACTGAAGGTTGTTCGGAGTCCCGGATGTGATCACGGACATGACGAGGAGTCTCGAAATGGTCGAGACATTAAGATTGATATATTGGAAGCCTATGTTTGGATATCGGAAGTGTTCCGGGTGAAATCGGGATTTATCGGAGTACCGGAGGGGTTACCGGAACCCCCCGGGGGTTAATGGGCCTTAGTGGGCCTTTGCGGAGAAGAGAGAGGCGGCGAGGGCTGGGCGCGCCCCTCCCCTAGTCCGAATAGGACAAGGAGAGGCGGCGCCCCTTCCTTCCTCTCTCCTCCTCTCCCAAGTCCTAATCCAACTAGGAAGGGGAGTCCTACTCGGTGGGAGTAGGACTCCTCCCGGCGCCCTCTAGGCCGGCCGCACCTCCCCTTGCTCCTTTATATACGGGCAGGGGGCACCCTAGAGACACAACAATTGATCGCTTGATCTTTTAGCCGTGTCGGTGCCCCCTCCACCATAGTCCACCTCGATATCAGAAGCGGTGCTTAGGCGAAGCCCTGCGTCTGTAGAACATCATCATCGTCACCACGCCGTCGTGCTGACGCCTCAACACTCGGCTGGATCGGAGTTCGAGGGACGTCATCGGGCTGAACGTGTGCTGAACTCGGAGGTGCCGTACGTTCGGTACTTGATCGGTCGGATCGTGAAGCCGTACGACTACATCAACCGTGTTGTGCTAACGCTTCCGCTTTCGGTCTACGAGGGTACGTGGACAACACTCTCCCCTCTCGTTGCTATGCATCACCATGATCCTGTGTGTGCGTAGGAATTTTTTTGAAATTACTACATTCCCCAACATTTTTTAGCGGAATCATGCTCGAATCCAGGAGGTTCTTTACATTTCCCTTCATATTCAGAAATTTTTATATCTAAAGAATCCAACCGCTTATTGCAAAGGGTAATCAACATATTCATGCGGTGAATATTTCCGCTAATACTCTTAAGAGGTTCAAGAGACTTTTGTAAAATCTTAGTTACTTCGCAAATCTTTTTAAAAACTTGTGTCTCTTCCTGGGTATGTTGTGGCCCCTTTTGTTGAGGTAGTGTTCCCACTATCCCCTCTATGATTTCATGTTCAACACTGGGATCAATTTCAATAAAATTTCCTTTGTCAACACAATCCAAGAGTTGTCTATGGGACATATTTAGTCCAACGTAAAAACTGCGAAGCAAAATTCTAAAACTCACCTCTAAGGTGCAATTACGATAAGATTCCATCATCCTATACCAAGCATCTTTTAAATTTTCTCCTTGTCTTTGTTTAAAGTGAAGAACTTCAAACTCGGGGGACAAAGGAGCAGATAAAGGACTAGCCATAACGACAAGCAAGCGAAAAAGAGGCAAACGAAAAAGAGAGGGTGAATAAAACGACAAGGGTGAAGTGGGGGAGAGGAAAATGAGAGGCAAATGGCAAATAATGTAATGCGGGAGATAAGGGTTTGTGATGGGTACTTGGTATGTTGACTTTTGCGTAGACTCCCAACAACAGTAGCCGAAATCCTTTTGCTACCTCTTGAGGATTGCGTTGGTTTTCTCTTGAAGAGGAAAGGGTGATGTAGTAAAGCAGCGTAAGTATTTCCCTCAGTTTTTGAGAACCAAGGTATCAATCCAGGAGGAGGCCACACACGAGTCCCTCGCACCTACACAAACAAATAAAATCCTCGCAACCAACGCAATAAAGGGTTGTCAATCCTTCACGGTCACTTACGAAAGTGAGATCTGATAGATATGATAAGATAATATTTTTGGTATTTTTATGATAAAGATGCAAAGTAAAATAAAAGGTAATAAAAATAGCTAAGTGTTGGAAGATTAATATGATGGAAAATAGACCCGGGGGCCATAGGTTTCACTAGTGGCTTCTCTCGAGAGCATAAGTATTATGGTGGGTAAAAAAATTACTGTTGAGCAATTGATAGAATTGAGCATAATTATGAGAATATCTAGGTATGATCATGTATATAGGCATCACGTCCGCGATAAGTAGACCGGCTCCTGCCTGCATCTACTACTATTACTCCACACATCGACCGCTATACATCATGCATCTAGAGTATTAAGTTCATAAGAACAGAGTAACACTTTAAGTAAGATGACATGATGTAGAGGGATAAACTCATGCAATATGATATAAACCCCATCTTGTTATCCTCGATGGCAACAATACAATACGTGCCTTGCTGCCCCTCATCACTAGGAAAGGACACGCAAGATTGAACCCAAAGCTAAGCACTTCTCCCATTGCAAGAAAGATCAATCTAGTAGGCTAAACCAAACTGATAATTCGAAGAGACTTGCAAAGATAACCAATCATACATAAAAGAATTTAAAGAAGATTCAAATATTGTTCATAGATAAACTTGATCATAAACCCACAATTCATCGGTCTCAACAAACACACCGCAAAAGAAGATTACTCGAATAGATCTCCACAAGAGAGGGGGAGAACATTGTATTGAGATCCAAAAAGAGAGAAGAAGCCATCTAGCTAATAACTATGGACCCGAAGGTCTGAGGTAAACTACTCACACATCATCGGAGAGGCTATGGTGTAGATGTAGAAGCCCTCCGTGATCGATGCCCCCTCCGACGGAGCTCCGGAAAAGGCCCCAAGATGGGATCTCACGGGTACAGAAGGTTGCGGTGGTGGAATTAGGTTTTTGGCTCCGTATCTGGTAGTTTGGGGGTGGTAGGTATATAGAGGAGGAAGAAGTACGTCGGTGGAGCAACGTGGGGCCCACGAGGGGAGGGCGTGCACAGGGGGGGGGTAGCGCGCCCCCTACCTCGTGCCTTCCTGGTTGATGTCTTGACGTAGGGTCCAAGTCCTCTGGATCACGTTCATTCCAAAAATCACGTTCCCGAAGGTTTCATTCCGTTTGGACTCAGTTTGATATTCTTTTTCTGCAAAACTCTGAAATAGGCGAAAAAACAACAATTCTGGGTTGGGCCTCTGGTTAATAGGTTAGTCCCAAAAATAATATAAAAGTGTATAATAAATCCCATTAATGTCCAAAACAGAACATAATATAGCATGGAACAATAAAAAATTATAGATACGTTGGAGACGTATCATTGCTCTCTTGGAACAACTTGGTGAAGCCAATGACATGATCGAGGCTCATGAAGAAACCATCTCTAAGATGGAGGGGCATAGTCGTGACTATGCCGATGAGATATCAGATCTCTCTAATGCGCTTGAGGAAGAGCGCGGTCATCGTTTGGCTCTTGAGGAGTCACACAACGATGACCATGCTAAATTGAAGAAAGATCTTGATCATGCTCTTGTTGTATCTCGTGTGCTAGATTCTGAGAAGGCCAAACTTGGGGTTGATCTTGCTAGACTCAAGGAGGAGTTTGATATACTTGACAAGGCTCACAATGCCTTGAAGGGTACTCATGCTAGTCTTAAAGAGTCTCATGATCAACTCCAAGTGAAGTTAACCAAGGAGAAAGCCTTCCTCATATGGTTTTAATTGATAATGCAAATGCTACTAACCCTTGTTGTGAGCATGTGCATCTTGTTGAGGAGAATGCAAAGTTGAAGGAGCAACTTGAGAAAGGCCTTGTGTCGTGCATACAAGGTGAGAAGAACCTCAACGATCTTTTGAGCAATCAAAAGGAAGTTGTGGCCAAGGAGGGAATCAGGTTTGCACCCAAGTCCAAGAACAACAAGAAGAATGACAAAGCCAAACGACCTCATCCTCTCAAGCAAACCTTTGTGAAAGAAGGAGAGGGTGCTTCTAAGGAGAAGAAGAACAATGTGAAGGGTGGTAGTGTCAAGAAGGGCAATGCCACCCCTTCCAACAAAGCCGGTGACTTTAACCCTTCCTATCTGTTATGCCGTGCTAGTGATGGGCATGTTTATGCTAAATTTGTTGGTTCACCTTATGAGTACATTGAATGGTATATTTGGGTTCCTAATACCCTTATCACTAACATCAAAGGACCCATTACAAAATGGGTACCTAAAACCAAGCATTGATCTCTTGTAGGTGTTTGCTTCCGGTGGGGGATCATGGTTGCTCGATAGTGGAGCCACTAATCATATGGCCGGAAGCAAGGATTCCATCTATGCCCACCAATGTCGAGTGAGGTGATGCCTCGTCTTCTAAGGTATTGGGACTTGGCAAGGTTGTCATTTATCATGATCTCACGATCGAGAAGGTCATGCTTGTTGAGTCCCTTGCATACAATTTACTTTCCGTTCGTCAACTTGCACTCATGGGCTTTGCTTCTTTCTTTGATATTGATATCGTGGCCCTCTTGTGGAGCAAGACTCTTAAAGTATCCTTTGTTGGGCATGTCGAGAAGGGTCTCTATGTGATTAAATTTTTGGAGCGACCCACTAAGACCTCGACATGCCTAATGGCTAAAGTTGACGTGGGGTGGCTTTGGCATCGCCATTTAGCCCATGTCAATATGAGATCTTTGCAAAGTCTTCTCAAGGGGGACCATGTCCGTGGACTAACAAATGTTAGTTTTGCCAAAGATCGTGCTTGCAGTGCTTGTATCGAAGGAAAGCTACATGGGAAGGCTCACCCTCCCACGACTATCATTTACTCGAAGAGGCCTTTGTAACTCCTTCACTTGGATCTCTTTGGGCCTCCGTCCTTTGATAGTATTGGGGGTAGAAAGTATTGCTTGGTGATTGTGGATGACTATTCAAGATACACTTGGGTGTACTTCTTCAAGAGGAAGAGTGAGACTTAACAAACCGTCATTGACTTTGCAAATGAAGCTCAACGCCAACACAATGCAAAGATCTTGACGATAAGAAGTGACAACGGCACCGAGGTCAAGAACTACACCTTGGATGAGTTTCTTAGTGATGAGGGGATCAAGCATCAATATTCCGCACCTTACACCCCTCAACAAAATGGTGTATCAGAGAGGAAGAACCATACGTTGATGGATGCGACAAGGACCATGATGGCGGAGTTCAAGTCCCCATACAACTTTTGGGCCGAAGCCATCAACACCACGTGTCATGCATCCAATCGGCTCTATCTCCGCAAAGGCTTGAACAAAACTCCATATGAGATACTCACCAGTAAGAAGCCCAACCTCAAGTACTTTCGGGTGTTCAGGTGTAAGTGTTTCATTCTCAAGAAAGGTGTTCGTTTGTTTATATTTGAGGCTAGAGCTCATGAGGGCATATTTGTTGGTTATGCTACAAACTCTCATGCTTACCGTGTCCTCAATAAGTCCACGGGACTTATTGAGGAGACGTGTAACGTGGAGTTTGATGAGAATAACGGCTCCCAAGTGGAGCAAAGTGGTACTTGTGATGTAGGTGATGAAATTCCTCCCCAAGACATAAGAAGAATGGGTGTTGGTTTTATCCTACCCATTGAGGTACCCCTTGTGGCCGAAGGAGAAGGACAATGTTCCACTCAAGTGGAACCATCACCAACCCAAGACCCACACGCTTCCGAATAACAAAGTGAAGGCCCTAAACCTCATGAACAAGATCAAGGGCAAGATCAACCTCAAGATGGTGTTGAACCACCAAGTGATGCCCAAGGTCAAGTTCTCTCCTCCGAGCAAGGTCAAGATCAAGAACAAGCTCAAGACGACGCTCAAGATGATCAAGTTACCGCTCCTCAACTCACTCCCGAGGAGGAATTGGAGCATCATGCCGCCAAGATTGCTTCCAAGCTCACTACCAAGGGTCATCTCATGACGAATGTACTTGGAAGCATACGAAAGGGGGTAAGCACTCGTAGACAATTAGAAAACTATTGTGAACATCACGCGTTTGTTTCTTGTGTTGAACCCCAAAAGGTCTACGAGGCACTCGAGGATCCAGATTGGCTTAATGCCATGCATGAAGAACTCAACAACTTCGAGCACAACAAGGTGTGGAGATTGGTGCCAAGGCTAACGAGGAATAATAATGTCACTGGAACCAACTGGATTTTCAAGAACAAGCAAGATGCTCATGGGATTATCGTTCGCAACAAGGCTCGGTTGGTAGCACAAGGCTACTCCCAAGTCGAGGGTAACGACTACGGTGAAACCTTTGCTCCCGTTGCTCGCCTTGAATCCATTCGTTTGTTGATTGCTTATGCTTCTCATCATAAATTTAAGTTGCAACAAATGGATGTGAAGAGTGATTTTCTTAATGGTCCTATTAATGAGTTGGTGTATGTCAAACAACCCCCCGGGTTCGAGGATCCCTATTTCCCCGATCATGTGTATCAACTCGATAGGGCACTCTATGGCCTTAAACAAGCCCCACGTGCGTGGTATGACCACCTTACCGAGTTGTTGCAAGATCATGGGTTTCAAATTGGGAAAATTGACCCCACTCTTTTTACTAAGAAGGCCAATGGGGAGTTGTTTGTGTGCCAACTATATGTTGATGATATTATCTTTTGTTCCCCTAACAAAGCTTTCAATGAGGAATTTGCCGCTCTCATGACCTCAAAGTTCAAGAGTCCATGATGGGAGAGTTGAAGTTCTTTCTCAGGTTCGAAGTCAAACAAAGAAGAGAAGGAACCTCCATCAACCAAGCCAAATACACTCAAGACATGCTCAAGAGATTCAAGCTAAGTGATGTCAAGCTGGCTTCCACTCCAATGCCCGTCAAATGCCAACTTGACATAGATCCCAATGGTAAAGCAGTGGATCAAAAGGTATATCGCTCCAAGATTGGCTCCTTGCTTTAAGTTTGTGCATCTCGACCGGATATCATGTTGAGTGTGGGAATTTGTGCACGGTTTCAAGCCACACATAAGGAAAGCCACTTTGTGGTGATCAAGCGAATCTTTCGATATTTGGCTCATAACCCAAACTTTGGCTTATGGTACCCAAGAGGAGAAAACTTCAACCTTGTAGGCTATTCGGACTCTGATTGGGCGGGAGACAAAGTGGATAGGAAGTCCACTTCCGGAGGGTGCCAATTCCTTGGTTTCTCTTTGGTGAGTTGGTCTTTGAGGGAGTCCTGGATTAGGGGGTGTCCGGATAGCCGAACTATCACCGTTGGCCGGACTCCTGGACTATGAAGATACAAGATTGAAGACTTCGTCCCGAGTCCGGATGGGACTTTCCTTGGCGTGGAAGGCAAGCTTGGCGACTGGATATGTAGATCTCCTACCATTGTAACCGACTCTGTAACCCTAACCCTATCTGGTGTCTATATAAACCGGAGGGTTTTAGTCCGTAGGACGAACAACAATCATACCATAGGCTAGCTTCTAGGGTTTAGCCTCTCTGATCTCGTGGTAGATCCACTCTTGTACTACCCATATCATCAATATTAATCAAGCAGGAGTAGGGTTTTACCTCCATCGAGAGGGCCCGAACCTGGGTAAAAACATCGTGTCCCTTGTCTCCTGTTACCATCCGCCTAGACGCACAGTTCGGGACCCCCTACCCGAGATCCGCCGATTTTGACACCGACAGTCTTCTAAGAAGAAAAGGCGTGTGTCTCTCTCGTCCACCGAAGCGGAGTATGTGGCCGCCGGTAGTTGTTGTGCACAACTTATATGGATGAGGCAAACTTTAAAGGATTACGGTGTCATTTGTGACAAAGTGCCTCTTTGGTGTGACAATGAAAGTGCCATCAAGATTTCTCTCAACCCGGTGCAACACTTTAAGACGAAGCATATTGAGATTCGGTATCACTTCATCCTGGATCATACTAGGCGAGGGGAGATTGAGCTCAACTATGTCAACACTTATGATAACCTTGTAGATATCTTCACCAAGCCCTGGGATGAAGCAAGATTTCGCGAGTTAAGGCATGAGCTAAATATCATTGATTCGAGCAATGTGGCTTGAACCCTTGCACACCCCACCATACTCATATTGATGTCTTGTTTAGGTGTAGGCATGGACATAGGGGGAGTGTTCTCATCCTATGTGTCGTCATTGGTGCTTTCATTGAGAGTTCCTCTGTGTCGTCATCCTTAGGCCTGATGGCTCCTTCGATCATCAACAACGACTCGGTCCAGGGTGATACTTTTCTCCCCAGACAGATCTTCAGATTCGGGCGGCTTTGCTGCGGGCAATTCACTTGGCCATCTGGAGCAGATCGAAAGCTACGCCCGCCATCAGGTCAGATTTGGGAGTTTGAACTACACGGCCGACATCCGCGGAGACTTGATCTTGACGGATTCGAGCCACAATGCCAAGCGCCGCCAGCCTTTGTCTCGATGGGCACGATCTAGCTCTGCCGAACAAAGGCCTCGGAGGTCGATTAGCGTCCGCTCCGACCCTTAGCTCGGAGCCGACTCCGTCGATCAAGGACGGGTGGCTGGACACCGCCTCGGGGGCTACGATCTCTACGGTGATTAAGCCGAACTCCATCCCTGTCCTTTGCGAAGACCGTGACTCCAAGGTGCCGGACTCCTCTCCGGACTCCGAACCCTCCGCGCCCCCGCCAATCAAATCCAATTGGGCGCCGGTTATGGAGTTCACAGCCGCGTACATCTTTCAGCACTCGCCCTTTGGCAACATCCTGAATTCACTAAAGTCTCTCTCTTTATCAGGAGAGCCCTGGCCGGACTACGGACAGGAAGGTTGGGATGCGGACGACGAAGAAATTCAACGCCCACCCACCACCCACTTTGTAACCACTGCCGATGATTTAACCGACATGCTCGACTTCGACTCTGAAGACATTGATAGTATGGACGACGATGCCGGAGACGACCAAGAACAAGCGCCTACAGGGCACTGGAAGGCCACCTCGTCATACGACATATACATGGTGGACATCCCAAAATATGGGAACGGCGATGGAACAACGGAGGATGACCCCTCCAAGAAACAGCCCAAGCGCCGGCGTCAGCGGTGCCGCTCTAAATCCCGCCATAGCAAAAACGGTGATTCCGACACGGGAGATAATAACACCGGACAAGGTCAAGACAACCCCCAAAGCAGGATTCAAAGACAGAGGAGGGAGAAGCCATCCTCATGATAGAACGATGCATGTGGAGGTGGAGGACGATAATTATGTGCCTCCCTCCGAAGATGAGGCAAGCCTCGACGAGACGAATTTGTCGTGCCTGAGGATCCCGCCGAACAGGAGCGTTTCAAACGCAGGCTTATGGCCACGACAAGCAGCCTCAAGAAAAAGCAACAACAGCTTAGAGCTGACCAAGACTTGCTAGCTGAAAGATGGACTGAAGTCCTTGCAGCCGAAGAGTACGAACTCGAACGCCCCTCCAAGAGATACCCAAAACGCAGGCTGCTACCCCAATTAGAGGAAGCAGCACCCAAACCTACATCACCAGCGCATGATGCGCCGACCGCCACCCGTGGTCGCTGAGAGAGGCCTCTAGACCCTCCATTCAAGCCGCACCCGGCGCCGCCGAAAAGTACCAAGGCACGAGGAAACGCGCTGCACCTGCGAGACATATTGGAGGACAAGGCAAGGCAAACAAGATCGATCTACGGATCACGTGGGCGCCCACGACACGCGACGATAATGATCACGCCGGATACATCAATTCCGCCGGGCGAAACAAGAGACAAAGCTCATTTGAGCTGCGCCGTGATATAGCTCAATACAGAGGCGCCACACACCCACTATGCTTCACGACGAAGTGATGGATCATCAAATCCTCGAGGGTTTCAAACCGTAAACATCGAATCATACGATGGCACAACAGATCCTGCGGTTTGGATCGAGGACTACCTCCTCCATATCCACATGGCCCGGTGATGATCTACACGCCATCAAATACCTCCCACTCAAGCTTAAAGGACCAGCTCGGCATTGGCTTAACAGCTTGCTAGCGAATCAATTGGTTGTTGGGAGGACACGAAGCCGCATTCCTTGATAACTTCCAGGCACATATGTGTGACCACTAGACGCCGATGACCTCAACCACATAATTCAGCAGCCGGAAGAATCGGCCGACAATTTCGGACACGGTTCCTAACCAAGAAAAATCAAATCGTTGATCGTCCGGATGCGAGGCCCTTGCAGCCTTCAAACATAACATCTCGCGACGAGTGGCTTGCCCGCACCTAGGACAGGAAAAGCCAAATCCATGGCAGCCCTCACAACGCTCATGACCCGCTTATGCTGGAGAGGATAGCTGGCTAGCTTGTAGTAACAACTTGACCAAAAACCCGGTAGTTTGGATACCAAGGACAGCAATGGCAGTGTCGCGTCGCAACAAGCACAAGCGCCGATTAACGGCGATAATGCTGAAGATACGGTAGTCAATGCCGGATTCGAGGCTCTAAACCCGGTCACGGAAAAACCGCTCAAAAGAAATACTCAGGGCCGCCCAATCTGGACCGAATACTCGATCGCCGTGCCAAATACATGGCACCCCGAAAAACCAGCCAACCACACCAACAGGATTGTTGAGTCTTCAAACAGCAGCAAGTTAAATGCCGAACTCAATGACAAGGGGCTGCATAGCGATGACGAGGAGGAGCCCGGCCGCCGAACAATAGAGGATGAAGGGCTTCCCCCACAAGTGCGGACGGTGAACATGATATACGCAACCCACATACCCAAAAGGGAGCGGAAGCGCACTAAGGGACATATATGCGATGGAGCCAGTCGTCCCGAAGTTCAACCCATGGTCCTCCTGCCCGATCACCTTTGATCGAAGGGACCACCCCACTAGCATCCGCCACGGCGGATTCGCCGCATTGGTTGTTCACCCAATCATCGACGGATTTCACCTCACTAGAGTCCTGATGGACGGCGGTAGCAGCCTGAACCTGCTCTATCAGGATATAGTGCGCAAAATGGGCATAGACCCCTCAAGGATTAAACCCACAAAGACGGACTTTAAAGGCGTCATACCGGGTGTAGAGGCCAATTGTACAGGCTCAGTTACACTCGAAGTGGTCTTCGGATCCCCGGATAACTTCCGAAGCGAAGAGTTAATCTTCGACATAGTCCCGTTCCGCATGGCTATCACGCACTGCTTGGACGAACCACATTTGCAAAGTTCAATGCGGTGCCGCACTACGCATACCTCAAGCTCAAGATGCCAGGCCCTCGAGGAGTAATCACGGCCAATGGAAACACCGAACGCTCTCTCGAAACGGAGGAGCATACGGCGGCCCTCGCGGCGGAGGTGCAAAGCAGCCTCTCACAGCAATTCTCGAGTCCAACTACTAAACGTCCGGGCACCGCCAAGCGCCCGAGTAATCTACGACAAGACCGCCGCACGATCCGAAAGCACGATAGCAATCCGCCCCAACCCCAGCCCTCGCGAATTGGCGGCCAAGATTACTGCGTACATAACTATGCTCCGAGATACCATGGGCATAAGGGGAGGGCACGACCACGGCACGCCTGCACGCGGCTCAACCGCACTGGGGGCCCCGATTGTGTCATTCTTTTCTTTCTTCTTTTCTCTTACTTTCAGGACTCCGTTTTTCGTAAGCCCGTCCGCTCTAGAATTGTCGAACTCACGATGCAACAACCAGGAAGCGTAGTTACGCCGAGTGTCCAGGTGGTCTCTACTACGAGCATTATACCTGTTTTACATACCATCCCGTAGCTTACCCCTGGAGGGGGACATGTCAAATAATCCCATCCCTTGCTTATCGCACTATTTATATCGTTCTGCTTTCATTGCAGTACCTTTTTGAATAAACAATACATAGCTTTTGCCTATTATTGCACTCCTTTCTTTATCTATATATATGTTCATTCATGACACGTTGCACCCGTACACTTTGGTACGGCCAATACACCAGGGGCTTAAGTACCCCAAAGATATGGTGTGATAAGTCCGAACACTTTCACAAGTGCGGCACCCCGAACTTATAGCATTATATGCATCGGCTCCGAATCATGTCTTGGGTCAATAGTTGGGTTTGCCCGGCTCCCATGTTTTGGTACCTTACGTTTCGTTATATCGGCTAAGGTAGCTGGGAGAACCACCGCGATTGTGCCCGGCTGAGCTGGGTTGAGCACCTCGGGAGAAAGCTAAAACTGACCGTCATGATAGGGCGAGAGCCGGTCGCTGTTCGAGAGGTTTTTCGGTCCCTAAAGACTTATGCCACTTAGAGCGAGGAGTCGGCATTGTCCGCCAAGGCGTGATAGCGCCTCGAACTCGGTCTTCGAATACTAGGGGCTTCGCCAAAATTTAAAATTATAGAATTCTATGGCTAAGTGAGAGTGTTCAAGCACTATAGTCTGGTTGCCTTGTTCGCTATGCTGAGCGCCCTCAAGGACCCAAGAATGGGAACAAGAGCTCTCAAATTTATCCCTAACACCCCAAAGACTGTGGCATGGGGGCTGAAGCCAACGACTTGCCATCTCTCAAATTTGATAAACGGCCGCATGAAGGTAATATTTTAAATTCACAAGCGTTGCTTAGCGATATGAACAAGTTTTCAGCGACATGATAACAAATGCGAGTCTATTAAAAAAATTACATCTTTGGAGCATTCACCCGCTATAAGGCGGGCACCCTTCAGGACGCCCCCATAGTACATTTCAGGCTTGCGATGCTCCTTGCCCGGCGGTGGCCCGTCTGTCACAAGCTTTCAAGATCCATCTTGCCCCAGGCACTTTAGCACGGGCAAGGGCCCGACGGCACCTTCAATGCGCACAGAGCGCTTGATGACTTCAATCCATGGACAAAGGCCCACCAGCCGCCGCGACTAGCCCAAGTAGCTCCTGTGCATAGCTTCCTTAGGCCACACCAATTATGAGGCCCTTCATGGCCTGTTCTGCGACCTTGTGGAGCTCGACCAGCCGCTTCACCTGGTCGCTCAGGGCACCGGATGTCCGCCTCAAAGATACCGAGACCAGAACACCTTTTCCGCCGAAGCCCTCCTCGACGCAGTAGAACGCGCAAGATCGGACACACCACGGGCAGATCTGCGAATGCTCCCGGAGAGCTCCGAATTGGGTAAGTAATAGATAATTCACTTTCACATGCTTGCTTTGCATAAAGAATGCCTTACCCGCCGCTATCTTCTTTAATGATTCAATTTCTGGAGGGCTTTTTGTGCTTCGCCTTAGCGGCTTTGGCACTCTCAAGAGCCGAGGCGAGCTCGGACTCGAAGTTCGAGTCACGCCCAAACTCTCGTGTTTTTCCACGAGAGCCCGGAGCTCTTGCCGCACCTCCGCCACCCGCCTCCTCGCTTCTCTCGCCTGGCAGCTCCAAGGCCGCTTTGCTTTGGTCGTGGACACCGCTTCCTTCGTGGTCGCCACCTTGTTCGTGGCCCCTACAATACCCACGTTAGTCATGTCATTTTTGCAACCAAATCCTTTCTATAAGGTATTACTTTAAGAAGGTATTACTTACCTTCCTTGTCCTCGAGCTGCTTCTTGGCAAGGCCGAGCTCGTTCTCGGACCGCCGAGGCTCTACTTCAATGCATTGACCTCCGCAGATCGGTCGGCAGAGGTCAAGAAGGCAGCCTGAATTCCATATTGACATACTTATGTTAGACTCTCTGCGATATCTTTTTAGATCCTCATCCGTTTTTCTTTCCGAACATTGAACTAAGCATCGTGGGCTACCGTCTATGCGATAATATTTTACATATTCTAAACTTACCTCAAAGCCTCGTTAGAAGGCTGGTACAGCTTCACCAGCCCGCTCTTGGTGGATCGAACTTTCGGATCACCACACTCATAATAAAGGCGGTGCTCCTCGTCGATGGAGGCGCCGTTAAGCGCCTCCAAAGAAGCTATCCGGTGCCTCCGGATGGACGGAGGTCACCGGCGTCGTAGTCTTGCCCTTCTACTTAAGGGGCCGCTTGTCGGACTTCGAACCACCGAAGGTTCATACTGAGTCCCAAGACAGGCCGGACTTAGAGCCCTCCGGGTTTCGCCCCTTTGCGCCCGGAGTCCGGGAGGTCACCTGCGGTGCCTCCAGACCACCTCCTCCCGGTGGGGCCCCTTTGGGACTCCACCGAGGTGCCGCTCTGCCACGAGAGAGGAGGCGGTCGGAAGTGAAGTGCTATTCACATCCGACGAATCCAGGGAGCTGCTCGACGAAGCGGCGAGCTTGTCCTTGGGCGGGCTACATGGTTATATTCGGCGTTAGAAGACACTATGCGACAAATAAAAAGTCTTGAGCTATTCCGGAGCCCGGGCACTTACGATCTCGCCAGGGGCTTGGCCCTTGGTGGCCACTCCTCCTCGTCGTTGTCGGCGTTGGTGGAGAAGTCCAAGGAAGGGTCCTTCCTTTCTTGACCCTCCGCCTCCCCACGGGGTGGCCTTCCTTTTCTTCTCTCCCCGCTGGGAGAGGCTTTTTCCTCCTCCTCGCCCTCGGGGAGGATTCCGCCAGAGTCGCTTGGACGATGAGTCCGACAACACATGGCGCCGGAGCTCCTTCGAGTTCCCGTGGCCTTCTTCTTGGTTTTCTTCTCCGCACCATGTGAGGTGCCGAGCCAGCAGCCCCGCCAATCGGGTGTCCGCTGGTCTTCGGCAAGGGGCCGGACAGTTAATCTGTCCGGATGTCTTCACCCGATCCCTGTCAAAGGTTAGGGAGTTTTAGATCCCACATAGAGTCAAACTATGAAAAAAGAGTCCCATAAAGGGTAAAATAACTTACCTTGCTGGCTTGGCGCTGCGAGCTAAATCCGCGATCTTCGGTAGCGGATGCGGGAGCTTCGGCACCTTGAACAAGCACCTTCCGTGCATCTTCGCACGTAGTGTCAAGAGCCGCTCAAGGTTCGTGTTGTGCCGGATCAAACTCCCACAAATTGAAGGCCCGTTGTTGGCATGGGAGAATCCGGCGGATGAGCGTCACCGGATTACGCTGACAAGCTTGAGATTCTTGTCCACCGTGTTTCGGACGCAGGTTTGGAGTCCGGACAGCTCTTCCGAATCACCCCATGTCGCCTGCCTCTTTCCATGATGTGAGCCGTGGGGAAGCCAGATCGAATTGGGGCCGCCACCATTGAGAGTCCCGCTGCTCGGTGATGTAGAACCACCCGATTGCCCCCTTTATGGTCTCCACAAAGGAGCCCTCGAGCCATAGGACGTTGGTCATCTCGCTTAGCATGGCACCTCCAAGACTGCTTGGCGGCCGCCCACTACCTTCGGCTTGACATTGAAGGTATTCAGCCATAAGTCAAGTGGGGCTGATGCAGAGGAAGGCCTCGCACACCCACGATAAACGCCGAGATGTTGAGGATGAAATTTGGGGCTAGATCATGGAAATCTAGGCCGTAGTAGAACATGAGCCCTCGGACGAATGGGTGAAGTGGAAACCCTAGTCCGCGGAGGAAGTGGGGGAGGAACACCACCCTCTCATGGGGCCTGGGGGTGGGGATGAGCTGCCCCTTGTTGGGGAGCCGACACGCGATGTCGCCGGACAAGTATCCGTCTTTCCGCAACTTTTTGATGTGCCCCTCCGTGACGGAGGAGGCCATCCACTTGCCTCCCGCTCCGGACATGGTTGGAGAAGGTTGAGGTGGGATGTGCGGACTTGGGCGCTGGAGCTCGGGTGCGCGGAAATCGATGAGCAAAGGAGGAAGAAGGCGTAGGTTAAAAGGTGGATCCTTATCCCCTTATATGGACGGACGAAGCTATGCGTCCCCCGCCAGCCTGGTAAAACTCGCTTATCTCCCAAGTGCCGTAATCAATGGCGCGGTTGGGTTACCCACGCCTGTATTGATGGGAATCCCGGAATAAGGGGCACGATCTCCGCCCTGATAAGGCGTGCCAAGGAAACCGCCCGCTAAACGCTACCGAGGTGGAACAAGAAACGATTCAGATAAAGGCCCGGCCGTGGTGTGGTGTCATGCCGCTGAATACGCCAGCAGATCAGTGCAAAGGTTATTCTCTCTACGGTGGTATGTGGGACTTGTTTTGCGAGCCGGACACTATCCTTGTGTTCAAAATCTTCTATGAAGTATTCGGAGGAGGAACCCGCCTTGCAATGTCAAGACAATATACGCTACCGGATTCGTCATTGAAGCCTGGTTCGTGGGCTACCGAGGAGTCCTGGATTAGGGGTGTCCGGATAGCCGAACTATCACCGCTGGCCGACTCTGGACTATGAAGATACAAGATTCAAGACTTCGCCCCGTGTCCGGATGGGACTTTCCTTGGCGTGGAAGGCAAGCTTGGCGATACGGATATGAAGATCTCCTACCATTGTAACCGACTCTCTGTAACCCTAACCCTATCTGGTGTCTATATAAACCGGAGGGTTTTAGTCCGTAGGACGAACAACAATCATACCATAGGCTAGCTTCTAGGGTTTAGCCTCTCTGATCTCGTGGTAGATCCACTCTTGTACTACCCATGTCATCAATATTAATCAAGCAGGAGTAGGGTTTTACCTCCATCGAGAGGGCCCGAACCTGGGTAAAAACATCGTGTCCCTTGTCTCCTGTTACCATCCGCCTAGACGCACAGTTCGGGACCCCCTACCCGAGATCCGCCGGTTTTGACACCGACAGTCTTCTAAGAAGAAAAGTTGTGTGTCTCTCTCGTCCACCGAAGCGGAGTATGTGGCCGCCGGTAGTTGTTGTGCACAACTTATATGGATGAGGCAAACTTTAAAGGATTACGGTGTCATTTGTGACAAAGTGCCTCTTTGGTGTGACAATGAAAGTGCCATCAAGATTTCTCTCAACCCGGTGCAACACTTCAAGACGAAGCATATTGAGATTCAGTATCACTTCATCCTGGATCATACTAGGCGAGGGGAGATCGAGCTCAACTATGTCAACACTCATGATAACCTTGTAGATATCTTCACCAAGCCCTGGGATGAAGCAAGATTTCACGAGTTAAGGCATGAGCTAAATATCATTGATTCGAGCAATGTGGCTTGAACCCTTGCACACCCCACCATACTCATCTTGATGTCTTGTTTAGGTGTAGGCATGGACATAGGGGAAGTGTTGTTCTCTCAATGAACTCTCCCTCCCCCCATTATGCATAAATTGATCAACTCTTTCACATTAGCCATTTTTATGGTACTTGTTCTTCAAACACGAGTTTTGGTCATGGGCCCAAGGATAATTCTTTGCGGTGCCATACCAATTGACTCAAACATAGGTGGCTCCGGCCACCGCCCTCTCTTTGGAGAGGTTGTGTTTCATGTTTGGTCCTTGTTGTCTTTTGCCTTCCTCTTTGTGTCGTGCGTGGGTTTGAGTTGCCTCTTGTGTTCGCCTCTTTTGCGTGTTTAGTTGCTTGAAGGTTGCATTGCAAAGGCCGTTTCCCTCTCTTTTTGCAAAACTTGCACTTTATTGGAGGTACGATACTACCATGGCAAGGCATGGTACTACCGCAGGAGGTGGGCTGCTCTGTGCGTGCACAGGTGCATCCTAGGCACGATACTACCGCTTCCATCGCGGCAGTAATTTTTTACTGCTGCTGGATGAGCGGTACTACCGCCCAACAAGCGGTAGTTCCGCTCAGGCGGTACTATCACGAGGGCTCGCGGTACTACCGCGCCATCGCGAGCGGGTGGGGGTTAAGAGTGGGGCAGGGGGAGTTCCAACTCCCCCATACCCATTCATCTCTTTTCCCCACCCCGTCTCTCTCTCTCTCCTGCCCAAGAACGGCGCCGAAGGACCTCGCCGGATCTCCGTCTCTGGCCACTCTCCTCGCATCCCGACCGGTGGGATCGTTCCCCACCTTTCCCTCTTGCCATGGACCTTTGTATTTCCCCAAGACCTTCCCCTTTTGTTCCGTTCTTGCGCTTCTAGGTCTTGGGGAGATGCATGTGTAGTTCGTGTGATTTTTGGCTAAATCTGTGCAAGAAGGGAGTGTAGGAGAGTGCTAGTGCGGTAGGTGCTACCTTCTGAGCATTGCTGTCGGTGTTCTGGGAACGGGGGTCCCAAGACTTGCCTGCCTACGGCCTGCGGCGTGGCTCAAGTGGGGGCCCAGCGCAGCCCAGCTTCATCAGCTCAAGCTCAAGACCCTCGCGAGGGGCCAAGCCTCACGGGGCGGACGACATGAACCTTCCTTAGGAACAGCCTCGTCAGGCAGGCTCACGAGGAGGCAGAGAGATCAAGGCAGGGTACCTCATGAGGGTGCCCCGTCACGCAAGCCATGACGATCGGGACCAGGCGGGCGCTAGCCCGCGCAGTGTCCTCATTTCTCCTTTGGTGCAAAGGAGGCAAGCACAGGCCAAGGCATCATGCAAAGGTTACCGCTTTGGTGCAACAAGACCAAGACCAGCAGAGCGGCAGGATGGAGGTCATCGTGGAGCCCAAGACGGCATCACCATCAGAGCCTTTGGCAGCCGAAGACCAACTTTAGTCAGGATAAGTGTACTAGATGTTCCCCTTCAAAATGGCCAATTGTTGGCGCCCTTCCCGCTCATTATTTGGGAAGAGGACCAGGGCCTCCCTCTATAAATAGGACTAGCCACCACAGAGAGAGGCGGGACCAAGGACAAAGGAAAAAGAACGAAGGACGAAGGAAAGAGAACCAGGGAAGGACAGAAAGACGGACCAAGAGGTCGAAACCCCCTAGAGAGAGAGAGAGAGAGAGAGAGAGAAGCGACTGGACTCAACCAAGCAGTCCACCGCACCAGCTCAAGAACAGCCCCTCGCGAGGCTGTTCTTCCTTTGTACTGTTCTTCATCAGCCCCTGAGGCAATCCACCACACCACACACTGGAGTAGGGTATTACACCACAACGGTGGCCCAAACCAGTATAAACCTTGTGTCCCTTGTGTTGTTCATCGTTCCTAGTTTAGATCCCTTGCAAACCATTAACGCGTGAGCTGGTAGGGGAAAGATCTCCGTGCGCACCCCAGTGTCCGAACCTCAAGGGTCCGGAACCCGAATCCGACATTTGCGCGCGCTGTAGGGGTGCGCCGAGTCTTTCTTCCACCGGTCGCGTGTGATCTTCCGTCGGTTCATGGCTGATGCTCGCCGAGCCTGCCGAGCACCGGATGCTCGCGCCGCCGAGTCGCCAGACGGCTCCGTCGGGCGGCACCTTCGCTGCTCCCGCTGCTCGCCGCCAACGCCGCCACCTGCCTGGGCGGGAACGAGCAGCAGCCTCGCCCCGTGATCCATCGGTGAGGCGAGAAGGCCGCACCGCTACTCCTTCGCCACCCGCTGGTTCGTCGTCCCACAAGATCTGCGCCCCATGGAGGCTCAAGCCGCGCTCATCGCGCAAACAAGCTCTGCGCTACGCCTGCCGACGACGCTCACGAGGAGTGGCTCGACCGCGCCGCCCGAGCTCGTCTCGCTGCCGCAGGGGCTCCCCTGCCGCCCCTCTTGTTGCCTCGCCCTTCACCCCTGCTGGAGACAGGGAACCGGAGGTGCCCCGCCACCTCCTTCCCAAGAAGGCGCCTGCTCCAAAGCGCTGCCCCGGCCGAGACCTCAAGCGTCTGGCGCCAAGAACAAGAAAGGAGCTGCCAGAGATCCTCGCCCCAAGAAGGTGCTCGTGTGCTCAAAGACCGGAGCGCCGCGATCGCGCCCAGCGCCACCACGCCAAGACCCCGCGCTGCTCCAGCAAGGTGCGCGAGAATCCACAAGAGCAAGCTCCGACGCCAGAGAGCCCGGTGGCCACTGCGGGCTGCCGCGCTTTCACCGCCGAAGCCACGAGTGTCGCGTGGGCCCGCAAGTTCAAGCTAGACCTGCCTCCTCGCCACGACGCACCGCCGACCGCTGGAGTTCCTTCAGCTCTATGAGCTGGGCATCGGCCGCCAACGGGACGAAAAGGTCATGGCGAATTGGTTGCCCATGGCGTCAAGGACGGAGTTCAACTCGGCTTCAACTGGCTCCCGCATGATCTCCTCTCGATGAGATGCGCACCGCTTCATCGCCAACTTCCAGGCACTCGCGACCGCCTCCGGTCAGGAGCGATATGCGCCGCATCAAGCAGCAGCCAGAGAGACCTGCAGAAGTACATCCAATGCTTCAACAACGCCTACCAAAATCCCCAAGGTGATCGAGGAAGCCATCATCTCAGCCTTCTCCGATGGCGCGCGTGACGTCAAGATGAAGGAGGAACTAGCAATGCATGAAGACCTGTGCACATCCTCGAGCTGTTCAACTTGAGACCAAATGCGCCAAGGCCGAGGAAGGGCGCCTCTCCTCCTCGAGCTTCCGCCGCCGATCCGAAGAGAAGAAGCCCAAGGCCAAGGACGGAAGCGCAAGGGGCTGTCGTGCTCGTGGCAGAACCGCACACCAAGCGAGGCAGGATCAGCCCGGTCATCCAAAGGCAGCCGGTACTGCAGATACCACGACCTCCACACCCACAACACCAACGAATGCTAGGAGCTCAGGCCGTGGAGAGGCGTGATCGGCCGACGCCTGAAAGCGCAATGATCGTGGCTACGGCCGAGGAGGAGGAAGAGGCGCAGGACGCTGGAAGACTGTGGCCCTTGCCAAGGATGGCGGATGACTCGCGAGGACGGCTGGCAGGACCAGCCTCGCGAGGGAGGTTGGAGGGACCAGCCTTGTGAGGACCGCCTCAAGGCAACGCAGGCTCCCACCTCGCCGCAGCCGCCAAGGAGGTACGAAGACAATCATCGACGAGGGCTGGGGCTTCAGAGCCGCGTGTGCGATCGCCAGATCCTGGGTGGCGCCAGCCCCACCTCTCAACAAGATCTTCAAGCAGTTTGCTCGCGAGGTGAATGTAGTCCTCCCCAGGCCAGAGGCCACACACCCTCTCAGGTGGTCGTCATGCACGATCACGTTCAGCTCAGCGGATCAGCTCAAGTGCGCGGCAATGGCCGGAGTCCTCTCCATGCTTTGCTCACCAGTTATCAGCAACGTGCAAGTCACCAGGACCCTCATCGACGGCGGAGCAGGACTCAACGTCCTATCTGTCGAGACATTCAATGATCTCCAAGTGCCATACGATCAGCTTCAGCCGACCAAGCCTTTCTCAGGAGTCACCGATGGCTCCACCATCCCGATAGGGCAAGTTCGCCTTCCCGTCACCTTCGGACAGCACAACAACTACCACACCGAGCTCATCGACTTCGACGTCGCCCACATTCGCCTGCCATACAATGCCATCCCGGGTACCCAGCTTTGGCCAAGTTCATGGCAAAGTGACTCACCATGGCTACAATGTCCTCAAGATGCCAGAAGCTGAGGAGTCATCACAAAGTGCCTTGTGAGGAAAGGGACGCAGTGTGCTCTCTTGAGCGTGCCTTCCAAGCTGCAGCAATCAAGACCCAGATCACAGAGCGGAGACTTCCCGAGGCGATCCCCAAGAAGAAGAAGGCTTCGCTGGTCCAAGCCCTCATGGGGTAGGCACCTCCGAGGCGTGGCAACAGGACCCGCGCCTGCTCAAGGGGCGCCACCTCTGTCAGATAGGAAGGCGCCCTGGCGCCTCCTCAAAGCGAGGCTCGGGGCTCTTTCATGGCGAGCCACCCACCAAGCCGGGTCACGAGGGAGGCGCCGGGCACCACTTGGAGGCGTGCTTCAAGGCACGCTTCCTTAGGAAGGTATGAGGCAAGGAGGGCCAAACCTCGTGGAGTTCATCACGAGGAACACCCAGAGCTACAGGAGTCAAGAGTCATGCGCGGTCGCCGCCGCTGCCTGCCGGCTGTGGCCCCACAGCCCAAAGCGAGGATGCTGGGCTGCGAATCTGCATTGACATACCAGGCTCAACCGGTCGCGCCTCAGAGCGCCCCGCCCTCACGTGGGGGCGCTATGAGGGTCCACCTCACGCTATGCTCGCATGCCCTTCGCCTGCCGAACGCGGTTGCCGCCCATCAGCGCCTGCTGAGGTGCGCTCTGGAGGCTCAGGAGGTCAAGCAGCGCGTGATCCTGGCAGAGATGGAGATGGCTCTCGAGGAACCCCCCGTGCCCCCAGAGCCTCCTGAGGCTCCAGGACCGGAGGGCTCGTGAGGGCCGGCTTCCTCATCATGCGTCATCCGCTACCTCAACACCCCGCCATCTCCGACCATATCAGGTGACACCTTTCCAAGTTCCGCTTAGCCTGGGAGCGCCTGGCTGCATCATTCCTGTGCCACGGTGTCCGCCCCTCGCTGCATGTATCCGCTTTTGCTTATGTTCTTTACTTACCTTGTTGGGGGTGCCCGGGCTGCATTATCCCCAAGCTGCTCGGGCCAGACCCAGTGGCGCGTGCTTTCTCCGCACCTATCTAGATGGATTTGCTCCTCCGCGCTTAATCTGATTCATGTAATTATTGCATACTACCTGTCGCGGACCTCTCCGCCCTAATGCAAAGCGCTTGCACGTTAAAAGAGGGGGGGGGGTACCGAGCATCGCGACTCATGGGCTCTTACTGGCTCTCCAACCCTCACTGCTATGTCTTGAGCTTGCTTTGGTTTTCCCCGAAGAGGAGAGGATGATGCAGCATAGTAGCGTAAGTATTTCCTCTGTTTTTGAGAACCAAGGTATCAATCCAAGAGGAGGCCACGACAAGTCCCTCGACTGCACAAAACGATAGCTACTCGCAACCAACACGATTAGGGGTTGTCAATCCCTTCACGGTCACTTACGAGAGTGAGATCTGATAGAGATAATATTTTTGGTATTTTTGGTATAAAGATGCAAAGTGAAAAGTAAAAGGCAAAGTAAAAACAAAGCAAGTATAAAAGTGATGGAGATTGATATGATGAGAATAGACCCGGGGGCCATAGGTTTCACTAGTGGCTTCTCTCAAGAGCATAAGTATTCTATGGTGGGTGAACAAATTACTCTTGAGCAATTGATCGAATTGATCATAGTTATGAGGTTATCTAGGTATGATCATGTATATAGGCATCATGTCCGAGACAAGTAGACCGAAACGATTCTGCATCTACTACTATTACTCCACTCATCGACCGCTATCCAGCATGCATCTAGAGTATTAAGTTAAAACAGAGTAACGCCTTAAGCAAGATAACATGATGTAGAGGAATAAATTCATGCAATATGATAAATACCCCATCTTGTCATCCTCGATGGCAACGATACAATACGTGCCTTTCAACCCCTTCCGTCACTGGGTAAGGACACCGCAAGATTGAACCCAAAGCCATGCACTTCTCCCATTGCAAGAACTACCAATCTAGTTGGCCAAACCAAACGGATAATTCGAAGAGACTTGCAAAGATAACTCAATCATACATAAAAGAATTCAGAGAAGATTCAAATATTATTCATAGATAAGCTGGATCATAAACCCACAATTCATCGATCTCAACAAACACATCGCAAAAAGAAGATTACATCGAACAGATCTCCACGAGAGAGGGGGAGAACATTGTATTGAGATCCAAAAGAGAGAAGAATCCATCTAGCTACTAGCTATGGACCCAAGGTCTCAAGTAAACTACTCACACTTCATCGGAGAGGCTATGGTGTTGATGTAGAAGCCCTCCGTGGTGGATGCCCCTCCAATGGAGCTCCTAACAGGCCCCAAGATGGGATCTCGTGGATACAGTGAAGTTGCGGCGGTGGAATTAGGTTTTGGCCCTGTTCGATCGCTTGGGGGTCCGTAGGTATATATAGGAGGAAGGAGTACGTCGGTGGAGCTGAGGCCCACGAGGCGGGGGCGCCTAGGGGGCGCCCACCTCGTGACCGCCTCTGGTTCCTTGGCGAGGGTCCAAGTCTCCGGATCACGCTCGTGAGAAAATCACGCTTCAAGGTTTCATTCCGCTTGGACTCCGCTTGATATTCTGTTTATTCAAACATCAAAAAGGCAAAAACATCAATTCGGGTTGGGCCTCCGTTAATAGGTTAGTCCCAAAAGTAATATAAAAGTGGAAAATAAAGCCCATTATAGTCCAAAACAATAGATAAAGTAGCATGGAGCAATCAAAATTATAGATACGTTGGAGACGATCGCATCCCAAGCTTAATTCCTGCTCGTCCTCGAGTAGGTAAATGATAAAAGAGATTTTTGATGCGGAGTGATACTTTGGCATAATTTCAATGTAAATCTTCTTAATCATGGTATGAATATTCAGATCCGAAAGATTCAAGACAAAAGTTCATATTGACATAAAAATAATAATACTTCAAGCATACTAACTAAGAAATTATGTCTTCTCAAAATAACATGGCCAAAGAAAGTTATCCCTACAAAATCATATAGTCTGGCTATGCTCCATCTTCCCCACACAAAGTATTTAAATCATGCACAACCCCGATGACAAGCCAAGCAATTGTTTCATACTTCAACATTTTTTAAAAAAAAATCAATCTTCACGCAATACATGAGCGTGAGCCATGGATATAGCACTATATGTGCAATAGAATGGTGGTTGTGGAGAAGACAAAAAGAGGGAAGATAGTCTCACATCAACTAGGCGTATCAACGGGCTATGGAGATGCCCATCAATAGATATCAATGTGAGTGAGTAGGGATTGCGATGCAACGGATGCACTAGAGCTATAAGTATATGAAAGCTCAACAAAAGAAACTAAGTGGGTGTGCATCCAACTCGCTTGCTCACGAAGACCTAGGGCATTTGAGGAAGCCCATCATTGGAATATACAAGCCAAGTTCTATAATGAAAATTTCCCACTAGTATATGAAAGTGACAAAATGAGAGACTCTCTATCATGAAGATCATGGTGCTACTTTGAAGCACAAGTGTGGTAAAAGGATAGTAACATTGTCCCTTCTCTCTTTTTATCTCATTTTTTTATTTGGGCCTTTTCTCTTTTTTATGGCCTCTTTTTTTTATTTTTTTATTTTTCGTCCGGAGTCTCATCCCGACTTGTGGGGGAATCATAGTCTCCATCATCCTTTCCTCACTTGGGACAATGCTCTAATAATGATGATCATCACACTTTTATTTTTCTTACAACTCAACAATTACAACTCGATACTTAGAACAAAATATGACTCTATATGAATGCCTCCCGTGTGTACCGGATATGCAATGAAACATGAGTGACATGTATGAAAGAATTATGAACGGTGGCTTTGCCACAAATACGATGTCAACTACATGATCATGCTAGCAATATGACAATGATGGAGCGTGTCATAATAAACGGAATGATGGAAAGTTGCATGGCAATATATCTCGAATGGATATGGAAATGCCATGATAGGTAGGTATGGTGGCTGTTTTGAGGAAGGTATATGGTGGGTGTATGATACCGCGAAAGGTAAAAGGTATTAGAGAGGCTAGCAATAGTGGAAGGATGGGAAAAGTGTGTATAATCCATGGACTCAACATTAGTCATAAAGAACTCATATACTTATTGCAAAAATCTAGAAGTTATCAAAGCAAAGTATTACGCGATGCTCCTAGGGGATAGATTGGTAGGAAAAGACCATCGTCGTCCCCGACCGCCACTCATAAGGAAGACAATCAATAAATAAATCATGCTCCGAGTTCATCACACAACGGTTCACCATACATGCATGCTACGGGAATCACAAACTTCAACACAAGTATTCTTCCAATTCACAACTACTCAACTAGCATGACTCTAATATCGCCATCTTCATATCTCAAAACAATTATCAAGCATCAAACTTATCTTAGTATTCAACGCACTCAAAAGAAAGTTTCACATTTCTTGAATACCAAGTATATTAACATTAAGCAATTTACCATGCTATTAACGACTCTCAAAATAATCTAAGTGAAGCATGAGAGATCAATAGTTTCTATAAAACAAATCCACCACCGTGCTCTAAAAGATCTAAGTGAAGCACTAGAGCAAAAATTATCACGCTCAAAAGATATAAGTGAAGCACTATGAGCAAAACTATCAAGCTCAAAAGATATAAGTGAAGCACATAGAGTGTTCTATCAAATTCCAATTCATGTATGGCTCTCTCAAAAGGTGTGTACAGTAAGGATGATTGTGGTAAACTAACAAGCTAAGACGCTCCAAGCAAAACACATATCATGTGGTGAATAAAAATATAGCTCCAAGTAAATTACCGATGGAAGTGGACGAAAGAGGGGATGCCTTCCGGGGCAACCCCAAGCTTTGAATTTTGGTGTCCTTGATTATCTTGGGGTGCCATGGGCATCCCCAAGCTTAGGCTCTTGCCACTCCTTGTTCCATAATCCATCAAAAGAATTCACCCAAAACTTGAAAACTTCACAACACAAAACTCAATAGAAATCTCGTGAGCTCCGTTAGAGAAAGAAAACAAAAGACTACTTTAAGATACTGTAATGAACTCATTCTTTATTTGTATTCTTGTTAAACCTACTGTATTCCAACTTCTCTATGAATCATAAACTATTTTACTAGCCATAGATTCATCAAAATAAGCAAACAACACACGCAAAACAGAATCTGTCAAAAACAGAACAGTCTGTAGTAATCTGTAACTAAAGCAAACTTCTGGAACTGAAAAAATTCTACCAAAATTAGACGACCTGGATAATTTGTTTATTGATCATCAGCAATTGGAATCAATATTTTATCACGTTCTGGTGATGTTTAACAATTCGGGCACTGAGCACAAACTTTCTGGAAATTACAGCAAGATCAAATAACTATCATCCAAGAAGATCCAATAGGTTTAACTTGGCACAAACACTAATTAAAAGATAAAACCACATATAAACAGAGTCTAGATGGATTATTTATTCCTAAACAGAAACAAAACAAAAAACTAAAAATAAAATTGGGTTGCCTCCCAACAAACGCTATCGTTTAACGCCCCTAGCTAGGCATAAAAGCAAGGATAGATTTAGGTATTGCCATCTTTGGTAGGCAATCCATAAGTGGCTCTCATAATAGATTCATATGGTAATTTTATTTTATTTCTAGGGAAGTGTTCCATGCCTTTCTTTAATGGAAATTGGAATCTAATATCCCCTTCCTTCATATCAATAATTGCTCCAATCGTTCTAAGGAAAGGTCTACCAAGAATAATAGGACATGAAGGATTGCAATCTATATCAAGAACGATAAAATCTACGGGCACATAATTCCTATTTGCAACAATAAGAACATTATTAATTCTTCCCATAGGCTTTTTAGTAGTGGAATCCGCAAGATGCAAGTTTAGAGAGCAATCATCAAAATCACGGAAATCTAGCAAATTACACAAAGTTTTGGGAATAGTAGAGACACTAGCACCCAAATCACACAAATCATTAAACTCATGATCTTTGATTTTAATTTTGATAGTAGGTTCCCACTCATCATAGAGTTTCATAGGGATAGAAACTTTCAACTCAAGTTTTTCTTCATAAGATTGCATCAAGGCATCAACAATGTGTTCGGTAAAGGCCTTATTTTGACTATAGGCATGAGGAGAATTTAGCACGGTTTGCAACAAGGAAATACAATCAATTAAAGAGCAATTTTCATAATTAAATTCCTTGAGATCCAATATAGTGGGTTTAGCAACATCTAGATTTTTATTTCTTTCAATCCCACTTTTATCAATTTCATCATCAAGATCTAAAAACTCCGAATTCTTAGAACGCCTTCTAGGTAAAGTAAGATCATATTCAGTTTCATCAAGATTCATATTGCAAAACAAAGATTTAATAGGTGACACATCAATAACTTTTAGATCTTCATCTTGATTTTCATAGGAATTAGAAGAACACGCTTTAATAAAGGCATCTTTGGAAGCACGCATCCTAATGGTTCTTTCTTTGCACTCATCAATGGAAATTCTCATAGCTTTGAGAGACTCATTGATATCATGCTTAGGAGGAATAGATCTAAGCTTTAAATAATCAACCTCAAGTGAAATTCTATCAACGTTCCTAGCCAAATCATCAACTTTAAGCAATTTCTCTTCAAGCAAAGCATTAAAATTCTTTTGTGAATTCATAAACTCTTTAACACTATTCTCAAATTCAGAGGGAATCTTATTAAAATTTCCATAAGAGTTGTTGTAGGAATTTCCATAATTATTAGAAGGATTACTAGGATAAGGCCTAGGATTAAAATTCTATAATGCGTTGTTACCAAAACTATTCCTACCAACAAAATTCACATCCATAGATTCATTATTATTCTCAATCAAGGTAGAAAAAGGCATATCATTATGATCAGAAGAAACACTCTTAGTAGCAACTAATTTCATAAGTTCATCCATCTTTCCACTCAAAACATTGATTTCTTTTATAGCATGCACTTTTTTATTAGTAGATCTTTCAGTATGCCTTTGAGAATAATTAACCATAATATTATCTAGGAGTTTAGTAGCATCTCCTAAAGTGATTTCCATAAAAGTGCCTCCCATGTCAATCTAAAAGATTTCTAGAAGCAAAATTCAATCCGCATAATTTTTTGTATAATCATCCACAAGTTCAAACCATGAGTAGGACAATTACGTATCATTAATTTCATTCTCTCCCAAGCTTGTGCAACATGTTCATGATCAAGTTGCTTAAAATTCATAATATCATTTCTAAGAGAGATAATCTTAGCGGGAGGAAAATACTTATAGATAAAAGCATCTTTGCACTTGTTCCAAGAATCAATACTATTTTTAGGCAAAGATGAAAACCACGCTTTAGCACGATCTCTAAGCGAAAAAGGAAATAGCTTCAATTTAACGACATCATTATCGACATCTTTTTTCTTTTGCATATCACATAAATCAATGAAGATATTCAGATGAGTAGCGGCATCTTCACTAGGAAGGCCGGCTTCATAACAAGATTCAACAAAGCAGTATTGATTTCAAAAGATTCAGTATTGGCAAGAGGAGCAATCGGAGTGCTAAGGAAATCATTATTATTGGTATTGGTGAAGTCACACAATTTGGTAGCATCTTGAGCCATTGCGACAAACAAGCAATCCAACACACGAGCAAACAAACGGACGAGGAAAAGGCAATGGGAAAAAGAGGAGGAGATTGGGAAAGGGAGGGCGAATAAAACGGCAAGGGTGAAGTGGAGGAGAGGAAAATGAGAGGCAAATGGCAAATAATGTAATGCGAGAGATAGGGATTGTGATGGGTACTTGGTATGTTGACTTTTGCGCAGACTCCCTGGCAACGGCGCCAGAAATCCTTCTTGCTACGTCTTGAGCTTGCATTGGTTTTCCCCGAAGAGGAGAGGATGATGCAGCACAGTAGCGTAAGTATTTCCCTTAGTTTTTTTTGAGAACCAAGGTATCAATCCAGTAGGAGGCCACGCACAAGTCCCTCGCACTGCACAAAACGATAGCTACTCGCAACCAACGCGATTAGGGGTTGTCAATCCCTTCACGGTCACTTACTTAGAGTGAGATCTGATAGAGATAATATTTTTGGTATTTTTGGTATAAAGATGCAAAGTGAAAAGTAAAAGGCAAAGTAAAAACAAAGAAAGTATAAAAGTGATGGAGATTGATATGATGAGAATAGACCCGGGGGCCATAGGTTTCACTAGTGGCCTCTCTCAAGAGCATAAGTATTCTACGGTGGGTGAACAAATTACTGTTGAGCAATTGACAGAATTGAGCCTAGTTATGAGGTTATCTAGGTATGATCATGTATATAGGCATCACGTCCGAGACAAGTAGACCGAAATGATTCTGCATATACTACTATTACTCCACTCATCGACTGCTATCCAGCATGCATCTAGAGTATTAAGTTAAACCAGAGTAACGCCTTAAGCAAGATGACATGATGTAGAGGAATAAATTCATGCAATATGATAAATACTCCATCTTGTTATCCTCGATGGCAACAATACAATACGTGCCTTGCAACCCCTTCTGTCACCGGGTAAGGACACCGCAAGATTGAACCCAAAGCCATGCATTTCTCCCATTGCAAGAACTACCAATCTAGTTGGCCAAACCAAACGGATAATTCGAAGATACTTGCAAAGATAACTCAATCATACATAAAAGAATTCAGAGAAGATTCAAATATTATTCATAGATAAGCTGGATCATAAACCCACAATTCATCGGTCTCAACAAACACACCGCAAAAAGAAGATTACATCGAATAGATCTCCACGAGAGAGGGGAGAACATTGTATTGAGATCCAAAAGAGAGAAGAAGTCATCTAGCTACTAGCAATGGACCCAAGGTCTGAAGTAAACTACTCACACTTCACGGAGAGGCTATGGTGTTGATGTAGAAGCCTCCATGGTGGATGCCCTCCGGCGGAGCTCCTAACAGCCCCAAGATGGGATCTCGTGGATACAGGAAGTTGCGGCGGTGGAGTTAGGTTTTGGCCCTGCTCGATCGCTTGGGGGTACGAGGTATATATAGGAGGAAGGAGTACGTCGGTGGAGCCGAGGGCCCACGAGGCAGGGGCGCGCCTAGGGGGCGCCCCACCTCATGACCGCCTCTCTGGTTCCTTGGTGAGGGTCCAAGTCTCCGGATCACGCTCGTGAGAAAATCACGTTTGAAGGTTTCATTCCGCTTGGACTCGCTTGATATTCTGCTTTCTTCAAATATCGAAAAAGGAAAAAACAACAATTCGGGCTGGGCCTCCGGTTAATAGGTTAGTCCCAAAAGTAATATAGAAGTGGAAAATAAAGCCCATTATAGTCCAAAACAATAGATAAAGTAGCATGGAGCAATCAAAAATTATAGATACGTTGGAGACGTATCACTCACCCCTTGGCCTTGACCCACGGCATCGCGACCTGTCATACCAGCGGCGGCTGAGCTCGCTCGAGGGCCTGGACCTGAGGACGTAGAGCATTTGCATTCTAACCCTGCAGGGACACACCATTGATAAATGCCCAGAGCCAGGCGCAACCCGCCTCGAGGTAGGGCCTCGTGAGTCCCGCGCTGGCTCACGGGTGCCCAGATACACCTCTCCTAGCCCTACCGTGCCGGCCATGTGTCGTATGGGTCTGACACGCCTGGGGCTCCTCCCGGAGGGGAGCCCCTCCCACGAACCAGTGGAAGCACCATGTTCACGCTGGCTAACGACATCGCCGAGGAGCGGCTATGCCCGTGACACATATGGAAGCGCTATGCTCCTTGCTGGTGATAAACAACCGAGGGCGGCTCACAACCAGACGACCTCGTGGAGCCCAGAGCTCATGTGTCCGTGCCATCGCAACGCCCTCGGGAGTGCCGCGCGAGGGCTGGACACGGGTTGCGCCGCCACGCCTCAACGACAAGAATCGAGCCAGTCCCCTGACCTGGTCGTCGCGCCTCCCGAGCGGAGCCAAGGTATGAAAATTTGTTTGAACGTCAAGGGGACTCCTGAGCATCGCGACTCAGGAGCCTAACTGGTCACGTAGCCCCTCACTCCTTAGTCCCGTCCTGGTCTCCGGCCGGGGCTAACGACGGTTGAGGTATGCGCGGGGCCGGGCCGTGCCGATGTAGAACGACCAATCCACTCCTATGCCTCCTGTCCCTACTTGCTGTTCGCGCGTCAAGGGGGACTCCTGAGCATCGCGACTCAGGAGCCTAACTTGCCACGTAGCCCCTCACTCCTTGGTCCCGTCCTAGTTTCCGGTCGGGGCTAACGGCGGCTGAGGTATGCGCGGGGTCGGGCCCTGCCGACGTAGAACACATGCAAGTGGGAGGGGAGAATGCGAATTCAAAGCAAATATTACAAGCCATAAGTTGTTTCACAACGCCAAACACAAGTTTAAACGCCTCCACGAGGCATGGTGCATGTTGCAGGAATTAAAAACAGAGCGGAAGCTACGAAGGGATCACTCTCCTATGGTGCCCTCACCTCCCGAGGCCACGGAGCCGGCGGCACCACGCCCAGGCAAGGTGTTGAAGGCGCGGAACTTCCCCAGCAGGGCCTCGGCTCGGCCTTTCACGGCCTCAAGAAGAAGGGCGGCAAGGTCGCCGCCACAGCTCCAAAGAGGCCGTGAAGGTCGACGCGCTGGGTCGCTAAGGTAGATGTGGCTGAGGACACGCGTCAGGCCGCAGACAGACAGAGATGCGCCCGGCCTCGCCGTGGGGCCAAGGCCATCCGCAACGCCTTCAAGTGCACGGACCAAGAAAGGAAGCAGCTCGGCGGGGCCGCCCTCCGCACCAGCCAACGGCTTCTAGGCCACCTCGAGAGCGCCTTCAACGTGGCGCGAGCCTTCTCCTCCAACCTGGCGAAGGCCACCCGATCCTCAGCCAGGATCTTTGCCTTCCTGTCTAGCTCGATCCTCTGTGCTTTCAGCGACTGTTCCAGCGTCTCCAACCAGCCACGGCGGTCATCAAGCTCGGCATCCCGGTCCCTGACGGCGGCCTCCCGAGCCTCCATCTCCTTCTCCTTCTCCTGGCGGCCGCGGACCTCCTTGGCGAGCTCGTCAGCAGCCTTGCAGCTCGACCTCCAGCGCCTTGCAGCCGGTCTCGGGCGTCCATGGCGCCGCCTGGCAGCATCGCGAAGCGGCCCTGCCTGGCGGGCGGCTTGTTTCTCCCCATCGAGGCCGACGCTGCTTGGCTCACCGCCGACGGAGGCAGCAGAGCGGCTCAGCCGAAGCCAGCCCAGCGCCCGCCACTAGACAGGATCAAGATTCCGAGATCCTCTTGCACCGGCTTAGTTTGTCGGGCAGCCTGGTCCAGATGGCCGAGGGATCAAGGACTGGAGCCGGTGGAGCAGTGTAGAAGACGACAGCGTGATCACAGCTTGGGAAGGAGGAGCCTCGGCCTTGGGCACCTCAACGACAACGCAAGCGCAGCACCTCCACGGCCGGGCCACGGGCTGACTCATCGCCAGAGTGCCCCTGGGCTCGCAAGGATGACCGGGCAGGGGAGGCGTGAGCTTCGCTGCCTCCTTTCCCCACAGACGGAGTCAAGAGCCCCAAGCAGCTAACCCGCCAAGCAGGCCAGAGAAGCCCCTTCGATCTTTTTGCTGCAGGTGCCGACCTCGCCAAGAGAATACAGACGCCAAGCCTCGCGATGTAAGCAAAGCAAAACACGGATCGAGCACTTATCGGTCGCCGCCCACGGACTCAAGCAGCCTCCGCCGAACTTGAAGCCCGAAGCTCGCAGCTAGGGTCAGCCTTGGGAGGCCCGGAAGCAGAGGGCGGTCGGGAAGGCCGGAGCTGGCCTCAGACCGCCCGGAGCCGTACTGCACTCGGGAGAACCAGCCCCGACCTGCCCTTCCTCGAACTGGGGAGAATCCTCCTCCTGCTCGGCACCGCCTCATCGTCGTCCAAGCATGGAGCGAAGGGTGGGACCTGTGCCGAGGGAAGGAATCACCCGATTCCTCGCTAGTCGCCTCAAAGTCAGACTCTTCTTCCTCCACCTCCTCTTCTTCCTCCTCACTCCCGCTGGAGTTGCTGGAGCAAACGTTCACCGTCGCCAACATCGTCAGATCCTCGGGAGCCCCGGCGGGCACCAGCCCCTCACCATTGAAGGTGGGCATGGCGCTCACCACTTGCTCCCAGTCATCGCGAAGGAACAGGGGGACGGGAGTGCCCTCCGGCCTCGCCACATCTCCCCCGACCAAGGAGTGAAGAGCCGCGGCCAGATCTTCGTCAGAGAGGGCCTCGGAGCTCAGGAGAAGGGCGTCGTCTGCCTCCCCAAGCCTCCACAGCGGGAGCGAGTGCTCCCAGAGCGGAGCCATCCGGTGTTCCAGGAACTCCCTCAGGAGCGTGGCCCCGGTCAGCTTCGCCGCCCCCAAGCTGCCTGGCCTCAGGTCTGCGTCTATCCTCTTCAGCACCATCTTCGCACGAGGGTCGACGAGCTCCGCGCGAGACCACGCATCAACGGTCTTGGGCTGCCCCGACGGCAGCGCCAGTCGGGGGTGGATGCGCCCGACATCCACCAGGACCCACTTGCTCCTGAAGCCTTCGATCTTCTTCCCGGGCTTGGAGATGGAGTTGAGCCGAGGCGACAAAGCTCACAAGATGCAGTAATAGGGCCACGAGAGACCCAGAGGTAAAAGTAATGGCGCAGCAAAGCCACCGAGGGCTTTATCCCAACGTGAGCCTCACAATAGTAGGTGAAAATCGCCAGGAGAAGAACATAGTTGGGGTGGAGATGCAGAGCTTGCAAGTTGTATTGGCGGAGAACAGCAAAGAAGAACTCGGAAAAAGGAGGGACCAGACCGGCGATGATGGCGCTCACGAAGAGCGGGTAGAAGGTGCTCCCCTGGCCTTCAGGCTGATCAGAGCCGGCCTTAAGCACAGTCGCTCCTTTGTTGCCTTGCGCCACCGTCCTCCGATGCACAAGGACGAGATTCTTCTCCGACACAGTCGGAGGATCCAGAGCTGGAAGGTACCAGTCCTCAGACGGGGTCTTGCGAGGCGCCATGGCTTGCAGGATGGGAAGGATTGAGATAGATCTGGAGGATTTCAAAAGCAAAGAGGAGAAGGGCGAAAGGGGATCTGCAGCAAGGCGAGCAAGGGCGAGCACCAAGTCTGGCCCGGGCCTCCTTTTTGTCAAAAGGACGGTTGCCGAGGCGTCGTGGGGAAGCGGAGACGCCCACGACCAACCAATCGCCACGCGGCGCCCAAGGTCAGAGAGCTGTTTGGGCCCATGCACGCCGTGACTTGCCCTTCGCTTCTCCGCTAAGCCAAGTCCGAAGCGCCTTGGGCCCGGGGCTACTCACAAGATTCTGGGAACGGGGTCCCTAGACTTGCTCGCCACGGCCTGCTGGCGTGGCTCAAGTGGGGGCCTGGCGGCCCAGCTTCATCACCAAGCTCAAGACCCTAGCGAGGGGCTGAGCCTCGCGGGGCGGACGACAGGAACCTTCCTCAGGAACAGCCTCATCAGGCAGGCTCACGAGGAGGCGGAGAGATCAAGGCAAGGTACCTCACGAGGGTGCCCCGTGACGCAAGCCATGACAATCGGGACCAGGCGGGCTCCAGCCCGCGCAGTGTCCTCGTTTCTCCTTTGGTGCAAAGGAGGCAAGCACAGGCCCAGGCATCAGGCAAAGGTTACCGCTTCGATGCAACAAGACCAACACCAGCAGAGCGGCAGGACAGAGTTCATCATGGAGCCCAGGACGGCGTCACCGTCAGAGCCTTTGGCAGCCAAAGACCAACTTTAGTCAGGATAAGTGCACTAGATGTTCCCCTTCAAAATGTCCAATTGTTGGCGCCCTTCCCGCTCATTATTTGGGAAGAGGCCCAGGGCCTCCCTCTATAAATAGGACTAGCCACCACAGAGAGAGGCAGGACCAAGGACGAAGGAAAAAGAACGAAGGACGAAGGAAAGAGAACCAGGGAAGGACAGAAAGACGGACCAAGAGGTCGAAACCCCCTAGAGAGAGAGAGAAGCGACTAGACTCAACCAAGCAGTCCACCGCACCAGCTCAAGAACAGCCCCTCGCGAGGCTGTTCTTCCTTTCTACTATTCTTCATCAGCCCCTGAGGCAATCCACCACACCACACACTGGAGTAGGGTATTACACCACAACGGTGGCCCGAACCAGTATAAACCTTGTGTCCCTTGTGTTGTTCATCGTTCCTAGTTTAGATCCCTTGCAAACCGTTAACACGTGAGATGGTAGGGGAAAGATCTCCGTGCGCACTCCAGTGTCCGAACCTCAAGGGTCTGCCGGAACCCGAAATCCGACAACTGCGTTGGATTTCCTTGAAGAGGAAAGGATGATGCAGCAAAGTAGCGTAAGTATTTCCCTCAGTTTTTGAGAACCAAGGTATCAATCCAGTATGAGGCTACGCGTGAGTCCCTCGTACCTGCACAAAGAAAATAACTCCTCGCAACCAACGCGATAAGGGGTTGTCAATCCCTTCACGGTCACTTACGAGAGTGAGATCTGATAGAGATGATAGATAATATTTTTGGTATTTTTGTGATAAAGATGCAAAGTAAAATAAAAGCAAAGATAATAAACAAGTGTTGGAAGATTAATATGATGAAGATAGACCCGGGGGCCATAGATTTCACTAGTGGCTTCTCTCAAGAGCATAAGTATTTTATAGTGGGTGAACGAATTACTGTTGAGCAATTGACAGAATTGAGCATAGTTATGAGAGTATCTAGGTATGCTCATGTATATAGGCATCACGTCCGAGACAAGTAGACCGACTCTTGCCTGCATCTACTACTATTACTCCACTCATTGACCTCTATCCAGCATGCATCTAGAGTATTAAGTTCAAGAAAACAGAGTAACGCCTTAAGCTAGATGACATGATGTAGAGGGATAAATTCATGCAATATGATAAAAACCCCATCTTGTTATCCTCGATGGCAACAATACAATGCGTGCCTTGCTGCCCCTACTGTCACTGGGAAAGGACACCGCAAGATTGAACCAAATGCTAAGCACTTCTCCCATTGCAAGAAAAACCAATCTAGTAGGCCAAACCAAACTGATAATTCGAAGAGACTTTCAAAGATAACCAATCATACATAAAAGAATTCAGAGAAGATTCAAATATTGTTCATAGATAAACTTGACCATAAACCCACAATTCATCGGTCTCAACAAACACACCGCAAAAAGAAGATTACATCGAATAGATCTCCAAGAGAGAGGGGGAGAACATTGTATTGAGATCTAAAAAGAGAGAAGAAGCCATCTAGCTACTAACTATGGACCCGAAGGTCTGAGGTAAACTACTCACACTTCATCGGAAGGGCTATGATGATGTAGAAGCCCTCCGTGGTGGATGCCCCCTCCCGCCGAGCTCCTAACAGCCCCAAGATGGGATCTCGTGGGTGCATTTGACGGTTGCGGCGGTGGAATTAGGTTTTGGCTCAGATCTCGATCGTTTGGGGGCATGAGGTATATATAGGAGGAAGGAGTACGCCGGTGGAGCAACAGGGCCCACGAGGGTGGAGGGCGCTACTGGTGGGGGGAGGTGCGCCTCAAATCGTGCCCACCTCGTTTCTTTCTTGACGAGGGTCCAAGTCTCATGGATCATATTCGTGAGAAAATCACGCTCCCGAAGGTTTCATTCCGCTTGACTCGCTTGATATTCCGCTTCAAAACTCCAAATAGGAAAAAGACAGCAATTTCTACTGGGCTCCGGTTAATAGGTTAGTCCCAAAATAATATAAAATTGAATAATAAAGCCCAATAATGTCCAAAACAGTAGATAATATAGCATGGAGCAATCAAAATTATAGATACGTTGGAGACGATCGTGCATCCCCAAGCTTAATTCCGCCGTCCTCGAGTAGGTGAATGATAAAACAGAATTTTTGATGCGGAGTGCTACTTGGCATAATTTCAATGTAATTCTTCTTAATTGTGGTATGAATATTCAGATCCGAAAGATTCAAGACAAAAGTTTAATATTGACATAAAAATAATAATACTTCAAGCATACTAACAAAGCAATTATCTCTTCTCAAAATAACATGGCCAAAGAAAGTTATCCCTACAAAATCATATAGTCTGGCTATGCTCTATCTTCACCACACAAAGTATTTAAATCGTGCACAACCGTGATGACAAGCCAAGCAATTGTTTCATACTTTTGACATTTTCAAACTTTTTCAATCTTCACGCAATACATGAGCGTGAGCCATGGATATAGCACTATATGTGGAATATAATGGTGGTTGTGGAGAAGACAAAAAAGGGAGAAGATAGTCTCACATCAACTAGGCCTATCAACGGGCTATGGAGATGCCCATCAATAGATATCAATGTGAGTGAGTAGGGATTGCCATGCAACGGATGCACTAGAGCTATAAGTATATGAAAGCTCAACAAAATAAACTAAGTGGGGGTGCATCCAACTCGCTTGCTCACGAAGACCTAGGGCATTTTGAGGAAGCCCATCACTGGAATATACAAGCCAAGTTCTATAATGAAAAATTCTCACTAGTATATGAAAGTGACAAAATGAGAGACTCTCTATCATGAAGATTATGGTGCTACTTTGAAGCACAAGTGTGGTAAAAGGATAGTAACATTGTCCCTTCTCTCTTTTTCTCTCATTTTTTATTTTTTTATTTGGGCCTTTTTTCTTTTTTTTATGGCCTCTTTTTTTTTGTCCGGAGTCTCATCGCGACTTGTGGGGGAATCATAGTCTCCATCATCCTTTTCCTCACATGGGACAATGCTCTAAAAATGATGATCATCACACTTTTATTTACTTACAACTCAATATTACAACTCGATACTTAGAACAAAATATGACTCTATATGAATGCCTCCGGCAGTGTGCCGGGATATGCAATGAATCAAGAGTGACATGTATGAAAGAATTATGAACGGTGGCTTTGCCACAAATACGATGTCAACTACACGATCATGCTAGCAATATGACAATGATGGAGCATGTCATGATAAACGGAATGGTGGAAAGTTGCATGGCAATATATCTCGAAATGGCTATGGAAATGCCATGATAGGTAGGTATGGTGGCTGTTTTGAGGAAGGTTTATGGTGGGTGTATGATACCGGCGAAAAGTGCGCGGTATTAGAGAGGCTAGCAATGGTGGAAGGAAGAAAAGTGCGTAAAATCCATGGACTCAACATTAGTCATAAAGAACTCATATACTTATTGCAAAAATCTACAAGTTATCAAAGCAGTATTACGCGATGCTCCTAGGGGATAGATTGGTAGGAAAAGACCATCACTCGTCCCCGACCGCCACTCATAAGGAAGACAATCAATAAATAAATCATGTCCGACTTCATCACATAACGGTTCACCATACGTGCATGCTATGGGAATCACAAACTTTAACACAAGTATTTCTCAAATTCACAACTACTCAACTAGCATGACTCTAATATCACCATCTTCATATCTCAAAACAATTAATAAGCATCAAACTTTTCTTAGTATTCAACGCACTCAAAAGAAAGTTTTACAAATCTTGAATACCAAGCATATTAAGATTATTAAGCAAATTACCATGCTATTTAAGACTCTCAAAATAATCTAAGTGAAGCATGAGAGATCAATAGTTTCTATAAAACAAATCCACCACCGTGCTCTAAAAGATATAAGTGAAGCACTAGAGCAAAACTATATAGCTCAAAAGATATAAGTGAAGCACATAGAGTATTCTAACAAATTACAAATCATTTATGGCTCTCTCAAAAGGTGTGTACAGCAAGGATGGTTGTGGTAAACTAAAAAGCAAAGACTCAAATCATACAAGACGCTCCAAGCAAAACACATATCATGTGGTGAATAAAAATATAGCTCCTATTAAAGTTACCGATGGAAGTAGACGAAAGAGGGGATGCCTTCCGGGGCATCCCCAAGCTTTGGCTTTTTGGTGTCCTTAGATAATCTTGTGGGTGCCATGGGAATCCCCAAGCTTAGGCTCTTGCCACTACTTGTTCCATAATCCATCAAAAGATTTCACCCAAAACTTGAAAACTTCACAACACAAAACTCAACAAAAAATCTCGTGAGCTCCGTTAGCGAAAGAAAACAAAAGACCACTTCAAGGTACTGTAATGAACTCATTATTCATTTATATTGGTGTTAAACCTACTGTATTCCAACTTATCTATGGTTTATAAACTATTTTACTAGCCATAGATTCATCAAAATAAGCAAACAACACAGAAAAACAGAATCTGTCAAAACAGTAACAGCTCTGTAGTAATCAGAATTAACACAAACTGAACTCCAAAATTCGCTGCAGCGACCTGACCCAAAATCGGTCAAATCTACGTCTGCATTCATCCCAAGATCATGTTGGTACTCACAAGACATCGATAAAGTAATCAATGTTCAATTACACCTGAATATCATTAAACGATTCTCATATAGAGTCTTTATTACAAGGGAATAAATTCGCCCGTGCCAACTCATGAGAAATAAACTAATAACACTGCGGAAGCGTCAAGTAAAGCGAGTCCATCCGACTCCAAAGGGCAATCGCCAAGCGCTGAGCGTAGCCTCACCCCGATCGAATATACCTCTCGCAACATAAGACGTTGTAGCCATGTAGGTCAGCTTTTGGAATAAGTCGGCAAGTCATGAAGAACAACAATAATAAACTTACTATCACTATATGCATTTTGGCTGTGGGGCTCTAAGTTTCATCATTTTGCTAAAAGCAAATTTTATCCTACTACAAGTGGACTTGCTTGCAAATTACTACAATTGTTGGTAGTTATTGAGATGGTTCCGCCAACCAAAATCTCATTCCCAAATTATTAAGTCATAAAACCCTCAAATTAGTTCATTAGTTTTTTTGTGTTGAGATATCCGAATACTTCCAAGTTCCAGAGGCTCAAATGTCCGTGAATCGGGACACGGCTAATCGATTAGATCTTTAAACTCGCAGAGGGTTGCGACTTTCCCGCAAGAATCATTCCTCCTTTAAAGTCTTCGCACTTCATGGTGTTTGAAGACGGACGAATGAAACAGGTCTTCCAAAGAGTTCTTCGCTACCGCCGGTACCCATCCAATCCTACCGTTCTTCTACATCTCGTAGTACCGCCCAGCCAGCGCCACTACTAGGGTCAACCCAGCCAGAGCCCATAATGGCTTGCGGCCGCATTGTAAGCTTCCGGTCATGGGGCATCCATCCTTCTCTTCGTGGCTGGGTGAAGCTTTCGCAAGATGTCATGGCACTTCTCCATGCATCCCGCCACCACTGGTTCTCCAGGTGCCCGCCAACCGCCCTCCACCCAAAGAGTGATTTCAAGTCCATCTTGATCATTGTAGTTCATGGGGTTGTCATCATCATTGACTCTCACATCTTGCTTATGAATTTCACTCAACCCAAAACCCGTCTATGAGCATAGCAAAGTAACTACTTCGTCCCGGGGTCATGGTAACAAGGGGATTGGTTCATCCTACCACATGATACTACTCAAGTTTAATGACTTCAAAATTTCACTACTTCATGCATGGTGGGGTGGTGACAATACTAATGCACAAAAACATAGGTATAGAAATAACATGTTCAAAACTTGCCTTGCTGATGATCCTCGAAAGCTAAAGAGTCGTAGTAGCAAGCTTCGCACTCCGGAAACTCTACCGAGACAAACAATTCACAATAAGCATATAGCAATAGGATCACATAACACAACATAACAAAAGCAACATAACACACCAAATCAATCAAAACAAAATCCAAAGGGAAAACTCAAAGAAAACCCATTCAAAGTTTCCTACTTCAAACAATAGCTAGAATAGTTTTATATAATAAAAAAAATTCTAACATAACCTAATCAAGGTTTTAGGTTAACTTAACAGAAAAGAACTCACTAAGCAACTAGGAGCAAAAAGAAATAATTTAAAAGCTATTAAGAAACTCCTATTAGGCCTAATCCAATTTCTATTAAGAAAAATAAATTAAAACTTTTATTAATTATAAATAAAAGTTCATCCTATAAAGTGACAGAAACTATCCTAGAATAATCAATCACAAGTTAAAATAAATTCATTTACCAATTAAATTATTAGGAAAACAGGAGCTAGTTAATTTATTAGGATTAATAGGATTCTGCTTAAAACTAATTATTTATTAATACTAAAATACCCAAGTTAATTTTTGTGGTTTGGCAATGTTAAAATAAAGTTGGGACAAAAGAATCATCCAAAAATAATTTTTCTAACTCAAGTTATAGCAAATTTACTATTCTGACTAAAACTAAATTAAAGCAATTTTAATTAATTTTAACATAGCTAAATATATATTCTACAGAAACTACATAAAATTTGCAAACCAACAAAAAAAGAATCACTCAAAAATATTAAACAGAATAAAAGATATCAATTTTTCAAAACAGAAACTATTCTGCTAAAACAGAAAATCAAAATAAAAGAAAAAGGCCTAATGGGCCTATACTGTGCCCTGAGCGTCAAATAGTCTAAACGGGCCTATTGGTTTAAACTTAAAACGGGCCGGCTAATTAACTAAAAACCCTAACTAATAAACCGGACGAACCGGGCCGGTTTTCTAATAAAAACATACCCCTTCGGGGGTTCTAATCGTGGCCGCTCACTAGAGATCTGGACGGGGGAGATTCCGTGGCTTACCGGAGTCCGGCGACGGCGGCGGCGGGCGGCGAGAGAGGCCGAGGGTTC